>JAPYYD010003371.1:0-14232 GCA_028551405.1 Uromys caudimaculatus
GCAGCACACATGCCCACACACATATATAAACTCATATACATACATAAGTCTGTACACGTGTACATGCATATTTATGTACATATATAACTACATACAAACATCCAAAAATGCTTAAAGAAAAATCACCAGAATTGGAAAGATGGTTCAGTGGTGTGAATGTATACTCACACTCACTCACACACACATTCACACACACACACTAAACTTAACTCACTCTCTGTCTCTGTCTTTGTCTCTCTTTCTCTTTCTCTCTCTCTCTCTCTCTCTCTCTCTCTCTCTCTCTCTCTCTCTCTCTCTCTTTCTCTCTCTCTCTCTCTCACACACACACACACACACACACACACACAGACACACACAGACACACACACAGACATTTTCCTAGAGAGAATATTGAGATGCCATCCAGTCACTCTGAGGCTGTCATCACCATGAGAACCACATGACATATCCAGAAAAAGAGAAGAACGCTTCAGGTAGGTTGTCGTAATATTTCTGCTGTTCCTTATCATCCCCAGTGGGCTGCTTCAAGAAATGGACTTTCTTGTTTGTAAATGTTATTTTTATTTATGAGTATTTCTGTATATGGTTGGTGCCATATATGTGGGGAGGGTGCCCATCCAGGTCTCAAGAAGTCATCTAATCCCCTGCACAAGCAGTTATAGAAGGTCCGTACTGTAGCTTAGGATGGTTTTTACTTTAATTTATTTATGTGTGTTTGTACAGGTGACAATTGAGGCCAGAGGATGACACTGGAGACCACAGGCAGTACATCATCTACTACCATGAATGCTGTGATTATGTTGTTGGCAAATTCTTTCTCCCAATTAGTGTAAGTACTTGCTACTAAACTGAAACTGGACAATAAAACCACAATCAGTGGCTATATTTAAAATTAGTATATATTTTAGCAATCAAAAATGAAACTGAAGGACTGAGTAGATGCATCTCAGTAGATGGGGTTATGAAGCCAGGGTTCAGTCTCCAGCACTGTATAAACCAGGCATGGTAATGTCTATATTCTCAGTTACACTGGAAAATTGACTGGAGAGAAGAAGGACAGAGCTGGATGAATTCTGCTTCTTGGAAACAAGGGTATCCACCCCTCAAGGATTGAACCCTTAAAGCTTCCTAGAAGCTCTTTTTGTTGTTACACAGAAGGCAAGTTTCGCAAGTCAATTTCCATACACCAAAACCTCTCATCTGATAGAGGGCTTGTCTTGAAAGCCACATCACCAAAGCAGTTCTCAGTCACAGGAGACTTCCTGGTTTGCCAGTCATGCCTCCAGACTGTTATGCTAAGTCTCTGGGAAGACTTCCAAGAACACCATAAAATCTCAGATAACACTCACTGAGAGAAGGCTACTTCGAAGCTGAGGTGCCATCCCTCCAGATTCATGCCAGATGCAATGGTTCTGCTAAAACTCTGCTGCATGGTAGCACATGCCTATAGTCTCAGGAGTTATAGGTCATTTACAGGCATATCATGAATGTGGGTCAGGTTGGGCTACATAGGAGCCTGTGTGAAATGGAGGAGGAAGCATAGAAGAATTTGAAGTTAGCTGATCACATGAAAGGGTTTCAAGTTAGCAAACAGGAAAGAACTCAAAACACAACGTCCATGATGACTTTAATCAGTAAATGTGGGGACCCAGAATCATAATGCTACATATATGCAAGTGTGTGTACAGGAAGTAACCAAATAGGTAAGAATGGAAAACTTTCTTTCCTTTAGCTACTGATGCACTAAATGATGGCTTTAAATTAAAAAATAAACACAGATGGGAGGCTAGATAGAAGTCAATGGGTAAGAGTACCTATTGGCACATGCGCGAGGACCTGAGTTGGAATTCTTGGTTCCCATGTTAAAAGCCAGGTGGGACAGCACACCACTGTAACCACAACATTCTGCATCCTTGGCTCCTCCTGGCTTCCAGCCTAACCACAGGTTTAATGAAAAACCCTGTCTTGAGGCAATAAGGCAGAGAAGGCAGAGAGGGATTGAGTAAGACACTGGGTGCCTTTATCTGTTATCTGTACACTCACCTAAGGGTACGCACAAGTGCACATACATGCACATACATGCGTGTACTACTACACAAAGCAGATAAAAATCTGTGAGACATTTTTTATGGTTTTTCAAAACAGGGTTGCTCTGTATAATCCTGCCTGTCCTGCAATCTATGAAATAGACGAGGCTGGCTTTGAACACACAGAGATCCACTTGCCTCTGCCTGCAAATTACAAGAATTAAAGGCATGCTCCACCACTCCCCAGCTATGAGTAATTTTTAAGTACATAAAAGAATGAAGAAGACCAATGCATATGTACAAAGAAGCTACTTACACATCACACAAAGAAAGGTATATCTTTACCGTGGAGTAGGCTAGAGAACACCTGTCTAACAGGGGCTCCCAGAGGTCTTTAGCACCATTTGGGTACATGCATCCTGATAGGATTATTAGACACAGATGTCTAGGCACAACTCTGAGACTGCATGCTGGGAAAGGCACAAAATACACCTGTGCTCACACAGGTAATACCCAGACAACTGGAGCTGTCCATCATGGCCACCATTCATATGAAGAGCAAATTTTTGCCCATGTGCATACTGATAATAGCCACATCTGTCTTTCAGCAACTCAACAACGGTATCACTTGCTTATTATCTGAGCAACAAACCCTCTCCCTGAGAGTTTCCTTGTCCATAGATCAGGAAGGGTTGGCTTACCTTTACGAGACTCTTTGTCTTTGGAATTATTATAAGTGTCCATCATCAGTTGAAGAAAGTCCACTTGGTGCTAGAAGCAGAAAGAGAAGTTGCAAAAATGGAAGGTCAAGGGTAAGGTCAGAGGTCAGAGGTGGATCAGGAATGCAGGACCTTAATTCTCTCCTTTCTGAGACATGGTTCTCTTAAATTCACAACTATGGCTCTGGTTGCTTGAGTCATCAAGGAACAAAAGCAAGAGTGGCTAAAGTAGGAATAATCTAGCTTCCACATCAATGACTATTACAGAAAATCATGATAAATACAATTTTAAACAATCACTTTTATTCTTTGAGAAGGTGATTGAAGGATAGAAAAATAATATTCCCTCTTTTGATCAGTTTTATTTGTTATTGGAGAATTTCTTACATGCACACAATCAAATACAGTCATCTCCACCCCACTGTTTCCACAATCCAATTCCTTCTATGTCATCTGTAACATTTCTTCCTCCACACTCTATGCCCTCTTCTTAATAACTCACTGAATACAAGGAGTACTGCTTACATGTGCATGGCTGGGGGGCCATCCACTGCTGCAGGGGAAACCTACAAGTTTCCACATCCTCCCTCCACAGCTAACAACTCCCAATAGTTCCTCAGCAAGGGCCAGGCTTGGAGAGGTCCTGGCCGATCTGCCCTGGAGTTTTGACAGTCTTGATCTTGTTCAGATCTTCTGCTGTGCCAATTTTTTTTCAGTCCTTCTCCAGGATATTCTATTTTTTGTTCCTATTGCTAAGGGTTAATTCCTGGTTTATTCTCAATCAATATTTGAAAAATTCAACTTTTTTCCCTGAGAATATTTAAATATTCTTTCTCTCTCTAAATCTAGCTTTCTCTATCTGCCATTAGCACATAACTCACATGATGACAGCTCAATATGTTATCGAACTGTGAACATATCATAGAACTCAATACCTTCTGCTTAGAAGCCAGACCGTTTTCCTTCATTCTGTCCACAAATGTTTTGAAAAATTCTCTTGAATCCTTTGAGAACATGCAGACATTTAACATCTCATATATTGGGGTGAGGAATGGAAAGAACACGGAAAAAAATGAGTTTTAATGGAAAGGCAAGCTTCATTTGTGAAAATCATAAAGCAATCCCTAGAATAAGTCACGTGTCTCAACCAGAAGCCATTCTCCCTGTGACCTTTCTCACACTGGGGCAGCAGCATACTTCTCCTTCTGCACTTTGAAGTAGCCAAAGCTGCAACCTGACTCTTAAATTTAACTCTGTTCCTGGAGTTCATGTGGATTGAGATAGAAAATACAGAGGCCGATAAGATGGATCAACAGCTAAATGTTCCTGCATACAAGTCTAACAACTTGAGTTTGACACCAGAATCTCACTCTGTGAAAGAAAGAACCAAATGCTCTAAGTTGTCTTCTGATCTACATATGCCACACAAACACCAAATCATTCAGACACAAAGAACAGCCAAGGCTAAAGAGAAAACCCTGCCTCAAAAAGAAAAAGAAAAGAAAAAGAAGCAAGCTCAAATATAGATAACCAAAAAGCAGAAAGAATGAAAAATCACATACTCTCCCTCACTTCCAGGATCTAGTTTACGTGAATAAATATTTGAACAGGTCTAAGTTAGATATCATATAGTGCTTAAAGGAGACACAGAGGATAATATTAAGTGACAAGAATGGAGTGTAGGCATACGAACACATGAGCTGTGAATCGAAATATAATGGACAGGGAAAATATTAAAGCCCCAAAATGACACACCATGGTTAATTGTACCCTGGATATATACATACAAAAAACAGCACTGCCAGAAGAGCCAGATTTCATTCCCAGCATCCACATGTTTGCTCTCAAGAACCTGTAACTCCAGGTCAAGGAGATTCAAAACCCCATTATGGCTCATTAGGCACTTCATGCATGCCGGCAAAACACCCAAGCATGTAAGAGAAGAACTAGCCAGCCAGGGGTGGTGGATGCCTTTAATCCCTGCACTCAGAAGACATGGACAGGTTGAGCTAGGTGAGTTCAAGACCAGCCTAGTCTACAGAGTGAGTTTGGAGATACCCAAAGATAGATGAGAAAAACGCTGACCCTAAAAATTGAAAGAGAGAGAGAGAGAGAAAGAGAGAGAGTGTTGGGAGCCACCCCCTCCCCAGATGCTGAGATCTCTATAGGTCATGAGAATATGAAGCCAAAAAGAACTGGAAAATAGACCACACAGTTTAGACCATACAGTTCAAGGAACTGGAAAATATTATGACTGTTCCGAGAACTGAATATGAAACCACAAAGACCACAAGGACAACCTGTTTTTGTAAAAGAACATCTAGGTCACTGTGACCGTTGCCTGAGCCCAACCCCTCCCCATCACCTCACATCCCCTGCTTCTCCCCGCCTTTGAGTTTTCCCCCTTTTGAGTAATGTATAAAAGTAGATGAGTTTTGAAAATTAAAGGAGACCTTGACAGAAAGCCTGCTTGGTCTCGTTCTTCTCTCTCTCCCTTCTCTCCCACAGGTATTGGGGTCTCCCTGGGTATCCCTCCAATAACTGGTCCCGCAGGCCAGGGCAAGAGAGAGAGAGAGAGAGAGAGAGAGAGAGAGAGAGAGAGAGAGAGAGAGAAGAAGAAGAAGATCTAAAATCATACACTAAAACATCTAAGTCCTGCATTTTTGGCAAACATTTATATGTACATTAGCCACAGCTACAATAGACAATGCATGTTCAGTTGCTTAATATGTTAAAAATTCAGTTACTTTTTAACTCAGCAATGGTGATTCTGAATATAACCCCAAAACATAAAACCAAATATTTAAACATAACCTTGTATATGAAGGCTCATAGCAGTGAGATTCATGGCAAACATGTGAGACTACTAGCAATATCCATCAACAGATAGGGAGCATAATTTGCTCATAGATACAGGATGTAGCGATGATTTTCTTTAATATTGTACTAGATGAAAGAGGCCTGTCACAGAACAAAGTCCTCTATGACTGACATTGGTAATGGGCCTGGTGGGCTGATTCCTAAGAGATCAAAGTGCTGAGAATACGGAGCTGTTGAGTGCTGAGCCCTCAATTGAGCATCTATATCAGCATCCACACCAATCAAGGCTCAAGGAACATCATGAAAGAGAGTGTGAAAATAAAGTCAGAGGCAGGAATGAGGAGTGTAAAATCCCATATCCAGGACATGGCATGGCTGTCTCCTGAACTGACCGCCTGCATTAGATCAAGCCAATAATATGAGTCAGAATCCTAGCAGTCAGCACTGAATGGACTCAAACAGCTACCAAAGCAGAGAAAGGGACAGGAAATTGGGAGAAAGATGTGTTGGGGTGTCTAAGTGATGGGGGAAGAAAGAGTTATTGGTGGGAATAATCGAGACAAATGGCATACCTGTATGATCTTGCAACCATGGAGAGTTCTGCATTTACAGAGAGTCAAATTTGTATTCATACAAATGTGTATTTATACAAATGAAAGAGATCTGAAATAAAACCAGGACACACAGGTACACACTGTAATCCCAGCCCTCAGGACGTAGAGGTACAGGGATCACTGTAAGTTCAATGCCACACTTGCATCCAAAACAATTTCTAAAAACAGCTAGAGCTACAGGGTAGCTCCCTGTCTCAAAGAAAAAAGAAGTTCAAGAAAAGAAGTAACTGGCCTATGTGTCTTTGAATGTTCTCAAAATACTGAACTGTGCCTTTAAGAGATGAATCACATGGCAGATGAACTACACACCACTAGAGCTGATCATTTGGAGGAAGTGAGGGAGAAAGGTAGAACTGACAAACATGGCCACAGACAAGAGCAATGGATCACAAGGCAGAACGGTTCACTCACCTACTGACAAGAACAATCGATCCAAAAAATCAAATCTTATGAGCTTCTTGGCTTTGTCCACAAAAGGATCCTTTGGGTTGTTAAGGGAATCAACATTCACTCCAAATGACGTGCTGGTGATCACATCCATGCTGTAGGCACCTAACACTCTGAGGAGGGAGAGGCGTGGGAATTTAACACATGTATTAGAGGATGGGAAATAATTCTCAGGAGACAGGTAAAGCCACCTCAGTATGGACTAAGATCTTCCCAACCCTCCCACCCTGCAAATTTCTTACTCTCAGGTTTCTTCCTTTAAAACTGTACATAATGTTATCTAGTATCTAAAAAGGCAAGGAAAAGCAGCTGAACCATGTGAGCTGCACCCCAGGTGCCCTTCCGCTCCCAGAACCACAGTGACGGACCAACACTCACTGTTTCATAGGAACAGTATTGCCTTTCTCTGCATCTCGCCTCAAGTACTTTGCCAAAATGTCTCCATACCGTTCAATGACAGGGAACATCTAAGCAAAAGAGAAAAGCATCCACAGTTAGGACAGAGACTCCAGTTACACAGGCTGCAGTTAAAAGAATTTCACTCATCTCCTTGAGTTTTCTACTGGTGAATGTGGGAGACAGCAAGGCTCTATATCTCTTCCATTGCTCATCCTTAGAAAAGGAGACAGCTTTGCTCATAATCCCTACTGGGCCAAAACCCTAGAGTCAAAAAAAAAACCTCTCAGAATGCCTCACAGCATATGAGAAATCAGGTGCACACTCAGCTTCCTAGTATGGTTCCAACCCTTTATGTTTCCAGATCCTTTTAAATGGAAATTCCACTGTGGTTAGAAAAGTAGGTCCTGGGGTCGGGGAGATGACAAGACTTAGTTGATCTCCAGAAATGTGCAGATAACATTTGCCTTAGAGAAAGATATAAAGTTAATTTTCCATCAGACAAATTCTTCAGCTCTGAATTTGCAACGTGAGCAATATGAAAAGGATGTCTTCATATGCTGTGTGTCTGTCTACCTGTGTGTGTGTGTTTGTATACATATGAATGCTAGTGCATGTGGTACCGTGAAATGCAGTTTTGTCTCAGGTTGAGCTAAGGCTTGAAGCCCCAGAATATCTGAAGGGACTGTGGGTGCTTCTCCTGTTCCTGGGCACCAGGCCTCTGTCACTAGCTGCAGTCCCCATAGATTTGTAGCCATTAGTCACATGATGGCAATGCCCCAAGACCCTCCACCGGCAGAGGACATGACCTGTGGTCACATAGGTTCAAGACAGAACTCCATTTTAACAAGGTACCTAAAGGACTCGAGGGCTTACCCAATAAGCTTTCCTTCTGAGACACTCTTCCCTGCAAAAGGTATTTAACCTTAGGCTCAGTCTGAGAAGTGGAGTATGGTACATCCACTTTCCGCCATGACAATAAATACCTTAAAACCGTGCACTGCATCTTTTCACCAGGATCTGCCTTGGGGAGTCATGGAGAAGGCCTTGACCTATAGAGTTGCTGTCTAATCTCCCATAGGAGGCCACTCTGTGCTCCCAGTCATGGCTGCCACCAAGCCCAAATTCAAGCCTGCCTCTAGCCATCAATCCAAAGACTCTCCCCACTGGACCAGCCGAGCTCTCCCCTCCCCCATTCCCGCCCCAGGGTAGATCCAGCCTGCCGGACTCCCACTTCTTTCTCAGCTCTTCCAAAGATTAGTTGTCCAAGATCCTGAGAACTAGATGGCCCTGAACTCCTTGCAGGCTCGTGGAAGCGCTAAAGCCAGCTCTAATGTCCCACACCTCAGACTGTGCTTTACCACCCCCAGAGTGGTATCCCAGGGTTTCCTTCAACCCATCACCCACCCAGCAACGGTGTAGGGATAGCAAGGTCAAAGTCCCACATCATGATTCCCCAAGCAGCCGTGCCCTATGGCAGAGTAGACGTGGGAACCCATAACTCTATACGTGCCCATGCCCGTGTGGGCTCATGTGCAGACCAAAGGTCAGCCATCTTTCTCTATAAAGCTCTATGCCATTTTTGTTGCAAGGCCTCTCTGAGAATCTAGAAGGCCTGATTTGGCTACAGTCTCTAGAAAACAAGCCCATGGATCTGCCTGTTTCAACATCCATCTCTAGAGTCACACATGGTAGCTGTTCTGCCCATCTTTTTGTGGATACTGATGATTCAAACTCAGGTCCTTTACTAACTGATCAAGCCATCTTCCTAGGCCTGTGACACTTAAAGGATTTGATGTTTAGATTTTTAAAAGATTATTTTACTATTGTATGGGTTTGATCTAATGTTGCTTGTGTCATGTAAACTGTTTATAGGAGCATCTGAACATAAGGCACTGAGGGACCCTGCCCCCAGTTGGCTTCAATTGATAAATAAAGATGCCAGCAGCCAATGCCTGGGCAGGACAGACAGAGGTGAGTATTTTAGATTCCCAGGCTTGGGAGAGAGAGGAAGAACAGGCTAAATCACCATGAGAGGGGCATAGGACAGAAAACCCATGTATAGATTCAGGTAAGTGGCTTTAGTGGCCACGTTCCTCACGGGGTCAGCAGTAGCAGAAATGAAATATAGATTTCAAAGAATGTTAAATCTGTAATACCAGAGTGGAGTGTTTTACAGCCTGAGGAAAGATTAGAAGTGTCCAATCATTAAGCTGGTCAAGACATATTAACATTAACTGGAGTGTTTGTGTGTGTGTGTGTCTGTCTGTCTGTCTCTGTGTTTGTGTCTATGTGTGTATTGTGTCTGTGTGTGTCTGTCTTTCTGTGTTATCTGTCTCTATGCATGTGTCTGTGTATGTCTGTATATATCTGTCTCTGTGTGTCTGTGTGTATTTGTTTCTGTGTGTAGGTCAGTCAGTATGTATGTGTCTGTCTGTGTGTGGGGGTGTGTTTTGTGTGTCTATGTCCTCATCTGTCTCTCTATATGAGTCTCTCTATTTCTCCTGCCAGTGTGTGGATATGTGTGTGTGTGCATGCATGCGTGGGTGTGTGTCAGTGAGTGTGTGTGTGTGTGTGTGTGTGTGTGTGTGTGTGTGTGTGTATTTCTGTGTGTGTACCTCTCTGTGCATGAGTGTACACATGAATGATAGTGCACATACCCCTGTGTGCTCATGTGGAGACCAGGGGTCAGCCATCTTTCTCTATAATTCTCTATGGTAGTTTTGAGACAAGGTCTCTCCTTGACTCTAGAAGGCTCTGGTTTGCCTAGAGTACCTAGCAAGCAAGCCCTTAGGAGACAAATGGATGGAACTAGAAAACACCATCCTCATTGAAGTAACATAGACCCAAAAAGACTTGCATGCTATGTACTCATTTACTAGTGTATGTTAGCCACGAAGTACAGGGTAACCATGCTACAATCCACAGACCAAAGAAACTAAGAAATAAGGAAGGCCCAAGGGAGGAAGCATGAATCTCACTCACAAGGGGAAACAAAATAGACATGGGAGGTGGAGGGAGGGAGGGAACTGAATGGAGAGGGAGTAGGGCTGGGGATGACAATGAGGATCAGGTGTGGGGGTTAGAGAGGGCTGGGAGAGATAACAGGAATCAGTGCTGGACATCTCTGGGACTAGCCAGAAACCTGGGATAGAGGAGGTTCTGAGAAACTTTTGGGGGTAACCCTAGTTAAGAATCCTAGTAGTTGGGGATATGGAGCCTGGAGTGGCCAGCTCCTGGAGTCAGGAAGGTCTTCCAGAAGAGGGAGGGGCCACATCAATCCACACACAAAACTATCCACCCAAAAGCTGTCTTGCTAAAACATGTGCATGGATAACGAGGAGTGAATGACCAACTAACGACTGACCAACTTGAGAACCATACAATGTGATACACTGTGAATGAGACTGTGCTATGCTTTCAGAAAGGGACCTAGCATAACTGACTCCTGAGAGGCTTCATGCAGCAGCAAATGCAAACAGATGCAGAGACCCTCAGCAACACATCAGGCAGAAATTGGGGAGTCAGAGATAGGGATTGAGTAAGCCAGAAGGGTCATGGAACCCACAGCAGACCACAGAGTCAACTAACCTGGGACCATGGGGCTCAGAGAGACTGAATCATCAACCAAAGTGCTTACAGTGACTGGATTTAAGCTCCCTGCACATCTGTAGCACATGTGCAGATTGGCCTTTGTATGCATTCCTTAATAATTGAGAGTGTCTCTGAATGGTTGCCTGACTTTGGATCTCCGTCCATCTAGCTGAACTGCCTGCTTGGGCCTCACTGAGAGAGAATGCTCTTAGTCCTGATGCTACTGTATGTCCCAAAGCAAGGTAGTACACAAGGGGAACTTCCCCATCTCTGAGTAGAAGGTTACAAGGCTGTGGCAGGAGGGATCAATAAGGGTGGGACTGGGAGTAAAGGAGGGAGGGGATCTGTGATCAGGATGTAAAATGAATAAATATCTTAATGACTGAAAAGACAGTGTGATTTACCCGCCAGTTTGTGAAGAGAGAAAGCATTCCTTCACTAGTACATTCTTAATCATCTCTGAGTCCTTGACGGCAAACACAGGTGTTGCACCATCAAACAACCTGTGTCAGTAAGAAAGCTGATGAATTAGGTACTGATGTGAGAGCCACACCCAGACTTTGATCCTAATGATGCAGGACCCTCACTCTACTTATACAATCCTTGGTCACTGGAATTCCCAGTTTGGCTTAGGGATTCTGACCATGGACACAATGGAATCTTTGTAAAGTTATAGGTAATGTCATTCAAGATGCAATGAGTCACTTAAAGACAAAACACCTCTGTAATGCACCACACTTAGAAATAACTAGTGGAAAATTTAAAAGTCTAGAGGGGTACATGCAGCAATTGCCTATGCCATTTCTAAAAATTTGAATGTTTGAATTATTGCAAGGGACTGGAGTGATTGCACCACTGTTAAGAACACATACTGCTCTTGTAGATGACCCCAGTTGGGCTCCTAACACTCACATTGGGTACCTCAAAACCACGTTTAACACCAGTTCCAGGGATATCTAATACTTCTGGAGCATACTGCAGTCAGAGGCAGGCTGATCTCTGTGAGTTCAAGGTCAGCCTGGTTTACAAAGCAAGTCCAGGAAAACCATAGCTACACACAGAAGAACCCTGACTTGAAAAAGAAAAAAACAATCTTAAAAATACTAGAATATGTCAACATCTGTTGTTGGGATGCAGCTCAGTCTTAGGATTCTTGCCTAGAGTGCAGAACCTGATTTTAATACATTAATATGAAAACACAGATTTTAACTTAGATGCCTCTGTCTACTTCTCCAAGGCTAAGGTAGTCTGGAAGACATGGCAGGAAGAGCATGAAAGCCAGAAAGTAGAGGGGAGACCTCAATAGGCTGTCTTCAGTGCTCCTGAATTCACTGAAGCTGGGATCACCTCCACATGCCCTGTGCATGACTGTCAGCATTCTGGCAGAATGTTTAAGGTCCTAACCCTGCCTGAAGATTTGTACACAGATAGTTCCTGGAGGTTATAAGCAAAATGGTCCAAAGGCAGAGACACCTGATGACATCAGCTCAGTCCCTGGGGTCTATGTGTCAGGAAGAGAGAACTTACTCGCACAAGCTATCATTTGATACACACTTTTACCAAAAATCTTGGCAGAGTCTGAGGAGCTGGCACAAAGATGAAGGCACATGTGCCAAGCCTGATGACCTGAGTTCAATCTCCTGGAAGTGGAGAATTAACTTCTGCAAGTTATCCTCTGACCTACATATATGCACCAGGATACATGTGCATATTCCAGGGAAAAAAAAGTTGATTTAAAATAAAAAATAGACAACAACAAAGTCTCTGTATGCACAGAGGAATATTGTAAATGGTAAGCATGAATCATTTACAAGTCCTTAACTAGGTAATCGTACACCCAGCGCCCTGTTGTCAAAAGACATAGTGAAGTCAATAATGAAGTGAAGGAATTTGGGTTTCTATAGGGAAATGGGCCAAGGTGGCAAGGAGCTAGAACAAGACATTTGCCAGAGCTGATCAGAGGGACCTGAAGCAGCACATCTCAAATCAGGCAAAGGAAGTTTAAGAGGAGAAAAGAAATTAGAAGAGGACACTATATAAATTTCGATGTCTGGGGGGATAGCCATGGGCCCCACACTCTCAGAGGATGGGGGAGAAGGAAACTGTGAAGGGCATGGGGTTGGGAGTAGTGACCAGGTAGTGAAGTGAATAAATAAATGATTAACGGAAAGAAAAAAACCTCGAGTCCATGGAACACCAAATCCTGTCAGAAAACCACAGTGTGCAATGTTTTCATGTCAATTAGACCTATGAACCCTGGCACTTAATGGCATGCAGTATCACCTTTACACAAAGAGGTGCATGGCTACGATACATTGTCCTTGCACAAGTGGAATGCCTCCTCCTAAAAACAGTCAACTCCATGGAACTTTCTAGAATACTCACCACCATATTTTTCCATACTTTTTATAGCAATCCAAGTCATATTTCCATAAGCCCTGGATTGAGAAATAGCACAAAATCCGTTATTGTCCTGTACGTGCTGACCATTCTGTAGCAAGAACAACTAATCCCACAAATCCCATGAAGGCCAGTTTATTGTCTCTGAAACAGAAAAGCTCTTATACAGAAATTTTGACATGTCTAGAGCAGGATTCATCAGTGGGAAAAGACAGAATGAGAGAACAGGACACATGATAGCTTCCTGTGCCTTTTTGATCCTAACTCACAGACATAGATGTGTACATATACAACACATGCCCAGCACATGCACTAACAATAATAATGATTATGATTATGATAATGATTAACACAATTGCTTTAAAGAATGTGCAAGTTAAGCACAGATCCTATAGGAAGATAATCTTGAATAGACAGCAGCCCAAGCTTTGCCATTCAGCCTCTGGGTGTGAGCTTGGGAATGTCTGTCTAGGGGACTGACCATGGGCCAGGTATCAAAGTAGGCTCATCACAAACAGTCACCTAGACTTAGAGCCTATATGGCACATAACATTCTCATTACTCAATATTCTAATAATTTGTTAAATAGTCCTTTCCCTAGTGGCTTTTCTTTTAACAAACCTTTAAAAGAAAAGAAGAATATAAAAAACACGTTATGTAGATTTGGATCTAAGGTGACTGACAACCATCATCCTGTCTCAGAAATTCTCACTTGCTACTCAGATTCATGTAGGAGATTGCCACCTTTAAAGGAAGAAAGGCAGGTGTAGCTGCATTTCAGCATGTACAATAGAGCTGTTTCACAAGCATGTGTAAGGGCCTGAATCCCATAATCAGCACCAAGAAAAATAAAATAAGCTTAAAATATGCCACTAGGCCTGGAGATGTGGCACAACACTTAAGATTAAGTGCAGTAGCTGACCTTGAAGAAGGTCCAAGTCCATTCCCAGAAGCCCCTTCCTGCATCTCACTTCCATCTCTTAATTCTAGCTCCAGGGAATCCACCACCCTCTTCTGTCCTCTACAGGTACTGCACTCACGTGCACAAACACACACACAAACCTATACACATAAAATCCCAGTAAATAAATGAAGAGAGACTATATATGTTATCGTTCTGAAGAACCCAAACATGAATGATACATGCTGGTTCTACTGACATAGAAAAACCTTCCTGGGATCAAAGATTAAGCAGAGAAATCAAGTATATGAAAA
>JAPYYD010003372.1:0-14232 GCA_028551405.1 Uromys caudimaculatus
GATAGAGTGGGGGAAGAAAGATGAAAGAAAGAAAGAAAGAAAGAAAGAAAGAAAGAAAGAAAGAAAGAAAGAAAGAAAGAAAGAAAGAAAGAAAAGGAAGGGAAAGGAAGGGAAAGGAAGGGAAAGGAAGGAAGGAAGGAAGGAAGGAAGGAAGGAAGGAAGGAAGGAAGGAAGGAAGGAAGGAAGGAAGGAAGGAAGGAAGGACACTGGGAGGGAGGGAGGGAAGGAGGGAAGGAGAGAGGGAGGGAAGGCAGGCAGGCCTCAAGGAAAGTAAATATAAAATCTCAAGCCCTACTAAGAGAACAGCTTTAACAATCTGAGAGCTTATCTTATGTTTGTTTTCAAGAGGGTTAATATTTTAAAAACTATCAACATAAAATTTAAAATGTTTGTGCTAAAAAAAATGTATTTACATTCACTAGTGTGCTTGTTTGTAATAGAAAGAATTATAGTATAATATGGACTCCTATCTATTATACATATACATACACACATACATATATGTGATATGACATATGAGATATATGATATATGATGGATATATATACATATATACATGTATACATATGTATATGTGTGTGTGTGTGTGTGTGTGTGTCCCTTTCCCATTCTATTGTATGCTACATTTTATTCATCTATCTTGGAAGCATTTTTGTTAATCTAATTTACCCAGTAGGATATACAAAAGTGAATGAACCAATTCTGACCTAAGAGAACTAAAAATATATTGAAGGAAGCAAATCAAAAATGATCAGAAATAAATTTTGGAAGGGAGTAAGCAATATACCTGTTTAGAGATATCAACTATCTAGATATTTGATGGAACATTATTAAAATCACTGACTTTTACTAAACTTAACAGAAAGTGTTTCTACATGGCCTCAAATAAATGTTACAAGCAAATGGAGGAATTTAAAAAATGTAGGTCCATGGGTATAACTCAGTGATACTCTGCTGCCTAACATATATAATTCTGTCAGCAAGGCAAGAAAGAGAACAAGTAAGGAGGGGAGGGGAGGGGAGCAAAAGGGAGAGGTGGGGAAGGACAAAATAAAGGGGAAGGGAAGGGGTGATACTAAAGATAAGAAGGGAAGAAAGAAATAGAGACTTCTCTCACAAAAAACTAATGACTAATTTGAGGTTGTTCGTGTGTGTGTGTGTGTGTGTGTGTGTGGTGTGTTTGTGTGTGTGCACATGCACGCATATGTAGGTGTTCTTGCCTGTGAACGTGTGTGTAGAGGCTAGAGGTTGACATCAGGAAGTCTTTCCTTATTCACTTGTTCCCCTTACTTTGCTGAGGCAGAGCCTCTCTCACTGAACCTCAAGTTCACCCATTTCCATTAGAGTGGCTGACCAAAAAGATCTGGGTCCTCCTGCCTCTGCCTAGAGTACTGGAATCGCAAGTATATGCAGCCATGCCAGCTTTTTATATTGGTTCTGGGGATCTGACCTCAGGTCTTTGTGCTTGCTCCATTAATATTTTACCCACCTAACAATTTCCCTAGCTTCAAATAAAAAGTATTATTTACCTCCTTATGCAGTGGAACCAGGCTCAACTCTAGGACAACCTATACATACCAGATTATACAGACACGTGCTCTACATTCACAGCCCATGGACAGACTTTAATCTCTCTTTGTGAAGAACATTGCTAAGGCCATCTAAGTCATAATGAAAGACAACTATCAACATCTAAAATGGAGCCAAAGGATTAAGACTTTAATTAAGATTTTAAATAGAACTCCAAGGCATAATGTTATAACCTTCAAATAAACAAAGAATTTTATAAGGAACAAGAGCTAGTAAGAGAGAAGCTGTACTAGAGGCTGTGAGTGGTGCAGCAGGCAGGACTGTTACCTGTGATTTGGTGTGTTAGCTAATAAAGACCAGCTGTGCTTGAAGAATCTGGAGAAGCAAAGGAAAGTGAACCGAGGTATTTGCATTTAGTAGTTAATTGCTTATGTGAGTTCAGGTTCAGAATCACCTCATGAATTCAGTCTTCTAGGACCTGCAAAAACAGAATAGAAACATAAATATTTTCTTCCTTAGATGAGAAAGCCAGAGTTTATATTGAGATCAAAGGTGCCAAATTGGTATGCCAGGGTTTACAGAAAACTCAGTCTCCTTCCAAGGGAAGAAGTCTTGAGTTCTATGATATACGAGGCTGCACTGAACTTTAAGTTACAGGAGATTTTTCAGTTGCTTTTTGGGGAATCTAGCATATAAATAATACAAACCTTTCCCTAAGAAACATCCAAAGGATATAAGAAACAAGATGTGATGTTTTATTTACTTTTATTCAACAAAAGACCCATACCACATAAAACATTTTATATCAGCTACTCTAAAGTGCATGAAGTTGAGAAGATGGGTAAAGCACTTCACAGACATGGAAGAGCTTAGAGAGGGGCACACCCGTGACTCTAAAAGGCCAAATTGCCTCCAGCGGTGAATAAAGGCAGGCATTGTGCACTAGGTAGACGTTAACAGAGACCGGAAGACAGGGGCAGTTTATAAGTGAGTACAGTCACGTCACATTGTCCTAAGGGGATAACTGAGCATGCACTTAAAGCAAGATTATCGGTAAGTGCAGGATATAACCTCAGAAAAAAAAGAACTAGCAGCCGACTGGGGAGGGAGGGATGGTAGAAGGGTGTTTGAAGCATTTTATATTTTGGTTAGAATCAAATTTTGATGTTACGGAACAGAGAAAATAGATAAACGCTATTTTTGGTGAGAGAAAATACCAAAGAAAGTTAAATTTCTTTACAGATTTCCTTAGAACAGTTAGGTCATCCTACATCAGCGTGCCAAACGCCATTCTCAAGTGACTTAGGAAATAACGCACAGGAAGTTCTCAGTTACCATTCCAAAAGGAGGTCAAGCTCCTGATACATTCGTCTTTGGGAATGCCTACCAGGCAGTATTTAGGCACTAACACTTGCAGTATAACCAGAACTGCAAACAGTAGAATCTGTGTGTTTAGCCAAACCTACCAACTCAGATGCATGAATCTTGAAGAAGTGAGACTGACAGGTTGGCCTCAACATAGAGAAAAAATGTATATGTCTAAAGGCAAAAAGAGGGGTGCAGATGGTGCCTCATATCTGATGGAAAAATCAAACAGGACAACACGGAGTCAGGCATTGATAAAACAGCACAAGAAAGGACAAACCATTTTGTTTAAAAAATACATACCAGTGCATGAGTATCTTAAAACTATAAACCACATTATCCACAAGGAAAGAGCTGCTGGAAGTTCATATTCTAAGGAAGGGCTCTTTAATAAAAACGGTAGAGTGTAAGGAATACAAGCAGGAACTGCTGCTGTGCGTGCGAAGTCTCCAGGGCCACACATGGCCTCCGTGATGGCCAGAGCACGACTCAGCCATCATTAGAGAAGTTAACTCCTGCAGCAGGTGGGAGCTAAAACAGAGACCCAAGGCAGACAATGAATTGAGAGTGAGAGACCTTGGAGCATGCAGCCCTTAACAGAATGTGTCCATCAAATCCCTCCCCTCCGGTCAGGGACACCTACGGAAGAGGAGATGGAAAGGATGTAAGAGCCATAGAGGATGGAGGACGCCATGGAAACGCGACTTTCTAAACAGCACTCTTGACTCACATATGAACTCACATAGGCTGGGGCAGCATGCACAGGCCCTGCATGGGTCTGCACCAGATAGAATCCTAGAGCTGAGCACAGAAGTGAACACATACCCCCACCCCTAGCCCAGAAGTATCTCCAAGTGATAACCATTTGTAAATGAACAATTTGTTTTCTCTGAGGGAGTCTCACTAGGGAAACAAACCACTTAAGGATAAGCTGCATGCCCAGAAGTAGATGCTATGACACTGTTTTTAACCTTAGAGGTCCTTTGCCTTGTGTTTTTGGGACTTCCGATGTTTGCAAACGTGTGTGTGTCTGCGTCTCTACATGTATCTTGTGCTTTTTCTTCTATGCATTTGTTTTCTCCTGTTTTGACTTGTTTGTTTACTCTTATTTTGTTTTATTCTTATTCCTTAGATGACTATTTTCTAAAAGAAGACAGAAAGGAAGTGGATGGGTGGGGAAGGAGGAAGGAACTAAGAGTAGTTGGGGGAAGGAAAACTAATCAGAATATATTGTATAAAAAATCTATTTTGACAAAAAATATAAAATCAAAGTTAAGTTTGATGCAAGATAAAAAAAATCAGATGAGTTTTGTAATGTTTATTAATCTTTTACTTGTGCATAATGTCATTTCAAAATAAAATTTTAGTTTAATTAAAAAAATAAATAATAAAAATGTTAGTAAGATCTGTCCAGGTATCATACACAGCAGGAAGCAGGAATGAGCAACATTGAGGGAGAATCAAGAGATCTGACATGCACACAAGCAATTTAAGAAGCTAGAAAGTTTTTAAACCATTGAAGTTACATTTATTCATTATATGACGAATATCGTTACAACTTAGCCAGCTCGTCTCACTTCCAAATAACTCCAGAATGCAAAACCCTCAGGGTTTCACTGCAGTAGAAAGCTCATTTCCCAGCTCTTATTCTTTCATCTGTGGCTGACTTTACCACCTCGTACAGCTCAGATTCATTCCGTCAAATCGTGTTTCAACATGATTACTTAACAATTTAAAGTTACATATATCCACTGAAGGTTTTAAGGGACTTAGAAACGTATAAGACACCTTTAAAAACATAATGCTTAGTTAGTATGCGGTATAGCTCACTAGTAGTGTACTTGTCTCCATGTGCAAAGTCCTGAATTTGATCCTCAGCCCTTCATCAATCTTATCAATTAAACGATTTTTATGAGAGTCCCTCCCCCAAAGTTTTTCTTTCTAATTGGATTCTGTGGGCTATGAAAAAAGATGAATTTAGTAGCAGAATGATGGGGAGGGGAGGCCTTAGTTAGGGGTGTGGTGATATAATCAAAACACATGTCCAGTGCATGTTTCTCTATCATATGTGACTGCTGCAGGTAGCCAAATATGTCTGAAGGGAAATATTCACATTGTATCAGTGCCAAGTTTGAGGGAGCTAAGATTCAATATACCATGATGAATTTAAAGGAAAAAAATCCACACTTACTCCTGCAGTAAATATTTAAATGTTCTATACAACACAAATATTGTTTCTGATTACCAATCTCTGTCAACTTACTTCTTACAACCTCCTCAGCAGGTTCCGTACTCCCTGCTTGATCTCCCTGGTTCTTACCCCATAAACAATGGGATTCAGAGCCGGGGGGATGAGGTGATGCAGGATGTTGAGCAGGATAGGGACATCGGGGGGAATCCTCTCCCTGGCCAGGTTAGTGATGACCAGCACCAGCAGGACAGTGCTGAAGAAGAGGATGAGGATGAAGTGGGAACCACACGTGCTCAGGGCCTTGGCCACAGCTCCCTCTGCTTTGATCCTGAGCACAGCCTTCAGAATGAAAGAATAAGATAGGACAATGAGGATGAGGTCAGAGCCCAGCAGGGTCCAACCTATGACAAACTGGTAGAGTTTATTAAAAGTGATGTCATCACAGGAGAGTTTGGATACAGACATGTTGGTGCAGATGCAGTTCTTGATAATTCTTGCACAGTACCTCAGTTGGGAAGAGAGTATGGGGATGGGCATAGTAAGAATCCCATTTCTGGTTGCTACAAAGACAGCAGCCCTAACCACAAACTGGTCAGTGATGATGGACGGGTACAGCAGAGACTTACAGATGGCCACATAGCGGTCATAGGCCATGACCATGAAGGTGCAGGACTCCATCGTCAGGAAACTGTTCATGACAAACATCTGGAGGAAGCAGGCAGAGAAGTTGATGGATTTATTGTCAAACCAGAAGATGGCCAGAACCTTAGGTATGACGGTGAGGCAGAGCACAATGTCCAGCAGGGATAGAAGGCTGAGCAGGTAGTACATGGGCTCATGCAGAGAGGCCTCCATCCTGATAGTGATGAGAAGGGTGGCATTGGCCCCCATGGCCAGGAGGAAGAGGAGGCTGAGGGGCAGGGACAGCCAATGCTGCCAGCTCTGGTAATTGGGGAAACAGATGAGGAGGAAGTCAGGGACCAGGATGGAAGAAGTGTTGCTTTGTGCTTCCATGTGCTCCCTTCTGATCATGACTGACACCAGAAAACCTTGGGGCTAGAACAGAGATAAATCATCCACACACTATGAATACCCACAAGTAGGTGGTATATAATAATCATTATAAAGTAGTAAGAGGGCCCAGAATTGGCTCTGTGGGTAAAGGCACTGGCGGGCAAGCGTATTGGCCTGAGTTCAATCCTTGGACCTATATGGTGTGAGAAGAGAACTGACTCCCACAGGTTATCCTTTGTCCTCCACACATGTAGCATGTTATACATGGGACACATATAATAAAAACATTTGAGATCATAAGAGGTAGTCTGGCATTGTCCTGGGTGCCCATCCATTCTGTTAAAAAGTCATGGAGAATTATTTTCTACTTTTATTTGGATAATTCCTGTTTGTGCTTTTCATTTCTTTATACTCAATTTGATTAATAAATTATATTAACATCCTTCTTAAAATAGAATGCCATTGTTTAATTTCACATAGGAAAAGTCAAAGGCATAAGTAAATAGGCTACTTTTTCTGAATCATATTAAGTAAAAACATGAAGTCTGTATCTCTTGGATTATACATTTTCCTGTCACTGAAACAAAATACTCAGGCCTTAAAGTTAACCAACCATTAAGATTTCACTGGACTGTCTGTCGTTTTTTAATTCCAAGAGAAGATATCGCAGGCAAATCAAAAGCAAACCCAAAGGCATCATCAAACTGAATCTGGTGATTTCATAGGAGATACAGGCTTCATTTGGACAGGAAAAACAACCTTGATGACATAAAAAAATAGACTCAGTGATAAAATATAATGAAAACATTATCTAATACACTGGACAGTGGGTGGGATGAGAACAGGAGATTTTAGGAGCCAGCAACTTTTTGAAACAATCAACTGACTCCGGTGACTTCCCCGTGAGTCAGCTTCCCACTCAGTATTGGGTCTCATATGTGATAGCTAACTGTAAACATCTAATGAATGAAAGTGTTCCATGGTTCCCACACTAGGGCTCTTCTGTGAGCCTTGGTGACTTTTAATGCTCTAAGAAAGCTCATACTTGGCTATTTTTAACTCAGCAATGATAGTAGTCCTGTTGAGGGCTGAGGTCTCTTATGGCCAGTTTTCCTCTCTCGTCTGAAAGAACAGAAGTGATTTTCTCAAAGGCAATGAGTAAGTGTGATTAGCCAAAGGCATTTTGGAGGTAGAAAGAAACTAATTTACTCTTCTGTATTTACCCACTATGTTATCACCTTACAAAGGCTTCCCAGCACCATAAAGTCTAGAGCAAAAATATAATACAAACCATGTGTGCATCCAAATGCTACTGAGTACAGTATGAGGCAGTACTGCTAGGTACTTGTTCTTCCATTTTGATTAATATGTGAAGGTAATCTTGACATAAATTCAATGACATCTGTTACGTTTAGGTGGTATATGGGAACTTATTTTATGTGGTTCCATTCAAAAATTATGGTTTTGCTTTCTTTTTCTAAATAGTCCCCCTTTAAGGATTTCTTTGTGAATTGACCTTCTTTGCTTAAGAACAGAACCCCACAAAGAACGGGGATAATCAAATATTCGTTGTCCCAGCACCACTCACCACACAGGCATCTCCCAAAGACTAGCTCTCCAGCAAACAGCAGCCCAGTCACCTCCACCAGCCACATCCTCCTCCTCCTCCTCCTCCTCCTCCTCCTCCTCCTCCTCCTCCTCCTCCTCCTCCTCCTCCTCCTCCTCTCTCACACCTTATATCAAGCACGGAATTTATATCTACTTTTTATTAACAAACATAGTTACCATTTACTGGGAAATGGCAAGTTTTTCAGATATCATCAAATGTGACACTAAGCACATTACGTTTTTGTGTAAGAAATATCTGAAAACTAATACTAATTAGTGTTAATAAAGGAAGGCAAAAGGGTAAAAATCAAAATGATAGAAACTGAATTTTAACAATGCAGCTTCACATACAAATCCAAATAAAAACATATCTATCTTTTCCTATAAAACAGACTATATGAACTTACCTTGGCTAGATAATAGTCAGCTTAAAGAAATAAATGTCCTTATGTAAAGTTATCTTTATCATTTCCAACTGGTTATCAAATTCTTTTCCCTAGAACAATAAAACAAGGATAAAGAATTCTATTCATATCCTGTCTAGAGTCTTCTAAGGAATACGGTAGCTTGAGCAATCGAAGAGATGAGCCAACCCAAGAGGCAAGAGAACACTAACATGTAAAGTAGAATGAGAACCCAGAAGGGTGACCAAGGAGCCAGGATAACTAGCCCTCAGGCATCTGAAACCTGAGCAGAAGACATTTTTATGGAGGCTGAATTGTAGTTGTTAACAAAAAATTTGCTGAGACTTTTCTAGTTTCCAGCTCATATAGACAATAATGAAAGTATGGTTATAATTCAAGAATCTTTAACCTGATGATATCTGTTTTCTAAATGAATAGTGTACAACTCAGACCAGAAAATGGAGGACCCAATAGAAAGTGGGGTAGAATCTAAAATTTTAATATCAAGCTTGCAGTAATCCTAGTGGAAGGAGTCCTTCTTCCTGCCTGCATTAGACACCCACATCACCACTCACACCACCATCTCTTCCTCCAATATGCCTGATTCTAAGCCAATGTCAGCAGCTCCCAGAGCAGCTCCCACAAATGCTGTTTATGACAGTTGGGTGCACTATTTAGGTCAGCCTCTCAAAGATACTGATGGGAATTTTCATGCCCTAAGCTTCACTCTATCCCTTCTCTTCTCACTGCCCACAGGGGCTAAAGACACTTTAGATATCTGAACTGGGAGCATACAGCTTATTCCTCATGGAGTTAGGTAAGAAGACACAGAAGACAAACACAATGTGGAAGCAATGCTGGGGAAGAAAAGAAGGTTAAGTAAAATAAAATTATATAGGGCATTTTAAATAAATAGATAGATAGATAGATAGATAGATAGATAGATAGATAGATAGATTTGAAAGCAAATATTTGCAGACATAAGATCTTAACTACTTCAAGGTGAAGAATACTCTTAGAAAACATGCTTAAGCAGGGATGTAATGCAGGAACTTCTTGACTTTTTATGGAGTTGTATAACAATGAACCCATTTTTAAGTAAAAATTGTTCAAATTTAAAATATATTCATTTGGAGCTGAGGAGAGGGTTTATTGGGTAAAGAGTTTGCTAAACAAGCACCAGGACCTGGGTTCAGATTCCCAACACCCATATAAGAGACAAGTCTTGGAGTGTACATCTGTACCCCAGCTCTAGTAGGTTGGAGACAGGTGGATGCCGGGGGCTTACTCCTCAGTCAGTAGAGCCAAAATGGTGAGTTCCAGGTTTAGTGAGAGTCCCTGCCACAAAAATTGAAGTAAAGGAGCCGGGCAGTGGTGGCGCACACCTTTAATCCCAGCACTTGGGAGGCAGAGGCAGGTGGATTTCCAAGTTCGAGGTCAGCCTGGTCTACAGAGTGAGTTCCAGGACAGCCAGGGCTACACAGAGAAACTCTGTCTCGAAAAACAATTGAAATAAAGAACAATAGTGGAAGACAATTCTTTCTTATCTTTATCTCTTTCTTCATGCTGGTACCCTTAGCCTACTCACTCACACGTCCACCTTTAACCAATATTTCAGCTTACTGATTCACATCAAGGAATATTTTCTGAATCACCTACTCCTGGAAGGTCTTCCTGTTATGGATCTAACATAGTTTATCTTTAAACTATAAAACTTTAATTGTTAATAATATTTATGTTACACTCTAATTGATATATATTACCTCAGGGTAGTTGTATCATATGTTTTATTTTATAACACTTAGAAAAGTACCTGCAGTGGTAGATAAAACAGATGTTCAACAATTTATGATGGTGTGATAGTCAATAAACCCCTTATAAATGTTTAAATCACAAATGCTATTCATACACCTACCCTACTGAACACACTAGCTTACTAGCAAAGTGTACTGTAAATTTCAGTTATTTACTCTCACATGGTTACCCAGAAACCACACTTTAGTGACACTGTCCAGCACTTACAAGAGCATGCTATTGCATGCATTAACTTGGAAAAGATCAAAATTCAAAACTATATGACTTGGGATGAATGCATATCACTTTTGCACCGCCATAAAGCTGGAAAATAGGACACTGAGATCTATGTGCATTGCTGTGATAGATGGATAGATGTGGTCTTCCATCAATCATGAATTAATAATTGTTGATTAAAGGAAAGAACATACTAGGAAAAAAAGCATTGCTCTCAAGGGAACTGTAAATTGGCTATGATGACTAGATTGATGTTCGTGAAGCTCCACAGTCCGAGGCAGTCAGCATTTACTTGGGAATAAACTCTTGTAGGGAAAATTCAAATGAAGAGAGCCCATTGTGTGGTAGATATGAAAGCAATAAATGTCAGTTGTCATAGAAGCTTGGTGGACAGAGGAAGTAATTCTGTAATCCAATTTTATCAGATGTCTTGGCTAATCCAATAGGACCCCATAAATTAAGATGAATGTTTAGTATAATTTAAAATTTAGATAAAATGGAATATATTCTTGTATTCTTAAGTCACTCATTATTAGGAACGTGCTGAATTTAGAAGGAAAAAAACCAACAGAATGAGGGAAGTATTTTTTTTAACAGCAGGAGAATGGCTACAATAAGCTTCCAAGATTATGCTTCTAGATGTGGAATCAGAGCATGAATAAATGCAAACGTTCTTTAACTGGGACCTGAGAAGAGTTTCTGTGAGTGATAAGAGTAAGGACCAGAGCACTATGAAGTTCATGGCTCACAGAACACACATTTTCTAGTGCAGCTCTCAGGATGTTCAGGCTTAGGGGTCAGAGTCAGCACTGCACAGAGACTAGCCACACAGTGCTGAGTAAGTGTCAGCACTTGCCACACTGCACATCCAACCACCATTCTGGGACGGTCACTCACTCCATGCATCTCTCCAGTCCGAAGACTAACCCAGGCTTTGACCAAATGTGTTGCAAGTCTCCCAGGACCTGCCGATTGGTATTAACAGCCTTTCTCAGAGCCTGTTCACAGTTGTGGTCCCTCCTTTAAGGAGATATCATGAAGGAATTTTCATAACTTTCACAAGCAGCAACGAGATGAAACACAGGACTTGGGCTGTGGAAATGAGGTCAGATCTGGAACTCTGTGTTGGGAGAAGCCTACTGAGAGCTGATTTCTTTTTTACAGCCCTCGGTGATGATTCTTTCTCAGCTGGGTAGATAGAGTTACAATTCTGCAAAATCTACCTTAGATGTATGTTTGCATGCATGCGTGTGTGTGTGTGTGTGTGTGTGTGTGTGTGTGTGTGTGTGTGTGTGTGTGTGTGTGTGTGGTGCATGTACATGATTTTGTAGATGTGTGCATATGTGTGCATGGATGCTCCAGCATGAGGAAGCCAGAGGTAAATGGCAGCTGTTTTTCTCAGTCTCTCTCCACCTCATGTATTTTGAGAACAGGTTTCTGACTAACCCTGAGCTAACCAATTCAGGCTGGCCAGTGAGATGGCACATCTGCTGTCTCTGCCCCACAGTGCCTGCACTGCAGACATTTATTTGACTCACTGAGTTTTCTCTCCAGCCCATTAGCTCTTACTAGTTTTAGATATTGTTCCCGTGAGTCAGGTTTGTTCTTTACAGGTCTGGCCTGAGCATTGACAAGGAGAATTAAGCACATTGACACAGAGATCACAGAGGACACGTTGCTACAAGCTGTTAGTTCACAGACACCTAGTGATCTTGTTGAACCGCACAGTCAGCTGAAGACACTCCCAGGCCTTTCTGCATGGGCTCATTTTCTCATCCTCACAGCATGCTAGCCCGGGAGGATGCTACTAATAGTGTTCACAACTTCAGAAGCATCAGCTTCACAGGCCATGAGTGATGTGTTTAATTTTCTCTTCAACATTCAGAAATTGCTATGCAGCCCTTCTGAGTGCTAAGTCTCCCCATCATCACTCCAATGCTAGAGCAGTGTGTCACTGTGGAGGCTGGAATGGTGCCTGGCAGCTCTGTGGCTTGGGGTTAGGGGAAGACTTAGTACAACCTTCCTGAGTCTTGCAAGTTTCCCCCTTTCTAGTTCATGTCCTTGCTGTTGAGTCTAACTTCTTCATAGCTGACACAAAGCTTTAAATTCAAAGGGCACATCCTTGAGTACAGTCCAGACACAAGGAAGACAGTATCCTGCTTGTCATATTAGATTCTCTGAGATGTGTTAGTTAGACTCATGCCTTTGAGTGCTTTGTGTCTTCCTCTTATATCAGGACATTAACCTGGACGCACTATTCCTGCACCTCTGGCTGTGTTCTTGCCTTTCCCTTTCCTGAACTTTCATGGAATCCAGGCCACTATTGAGGAGATTAAGGAGAGTCAGGTTACAACCAAGAGAGGAGCCTTCCTGCCCACTACAGGTAGTTGAAGAAGTGTCTTCTAGTGATCATGAAATCCAATCTTTTCTGTACCCATCTAGAACTATGATTTGTCTCTTACGGCTGAAATTCAGCAGAGCCCCCTCACCCATGAAGCATCCGGAGTGTCATGCAGGGTGGGGAACATCAGTGCTCAGTGGTCACCCCTCAGTAGATACTCTTCTGTTTATTATGATGCCCTTGTCCCAAAGTCCAGCCTCTGCTTCATCAAGTTCCCACAATTTCAGGTCCTTTAAGACCTTTTTCACTCTTACTTATTTATTATGTAACTTAAGCAGTTGGCTATGTGTTTCCTTACCCAGTAAAAACAGAATTAATTAGATTCCAGGTATGTTGCATCATGCTCTGGGAAGTCTCCCCTAAGTAAGACAGCATCTCCACTCTTCAGGGACTGAGTGGCCTTACAGTGCAAGGTAATCAGTGCAGTGACACAGTGGTGAAAGGATTATAATTGAGAAGAACAGGAGACATGTCAGACTACCCCACAGAACTCAAGAACCACTTGACAAAAGACAGATGGCTTGGGCTGGGTCTGCATGGCTGTGGAGGAATCACAGCTCAGTCTTTTCTGCCTTCCACTTCCTGGTCAGAGAGTTAGATGCATTTCTCTCTTCAGATTCCTGGAGACAAATACTTTTCTCATTTTTGTAAGGTTCACAGAGGACCACTTAGTAATAAAGAAGGCTCCAGGCTTTTACTCTGGGCACACAAGCCACAGAGCACAGAGGCAGCTGATGCTCAGGAAGAGCATCATTACCCTTCAGCCTCTCTGATATTGCTCCTGTAAAAGCTATGGATACATTTCCCAAAAGCATAATGGTACTTTTGCTTTTCTGCTGAAAAATGAAAAAGCAGGCTTGCGTCAGAAGAGGCTAGCTAAGAAAGAGAACAAACTTTCTCTTTGTGTACAGTACTAAGTACTGATGGGTGAATTGTACTTGGATAGCTTACCATGGAGCACTCAACAGAATTACCACTATTTCTTTAAGATTAGAGAGAAGAAAAGAAAAGCCTGGGAAATGTGTTCTCATAGGCAGTTGGTATTTTGTAGTTATTATTATACAAAGTCTAAAGACACTGTTACAGTCATTACTGATTTATGAAAAAGTCACTCAGAATGATCTAATGTGCAATCTCAAAGAATTCTGTTATGCCTGAGTCTTTATGGTTTGTGTCTGAGCCCTTGCTTAGATCCATACTATTTCAGAGTGTACCTGTGTCAGTACTGAAAGTCACAAACATATCATACCAATTATTTGTTGAAACTCTTGAAGAGTGACTAACATGGGCCAGACTAAACCGTGTGATGGCTTTTCTATGCCTGCCATTTGCATATGTGGAGGCGACAGCAATGAATTACTATAATGTAACAGCAAGAGACAGACATAGAGTTTAACACACGGGGGAGTCTTTACTACCAAGAAAAATGTAAAGGTATTTGAGACTTTATTCTTTTTTTTTTTTTCCTCCTTTTTTATTTTTGATACTTTATATACATTTCCAATGTTTCCCCTTTTCTGAGTCTCCTCTTTGTATACCCCCCATCCCCTCCCCAACCCGGCTCTAGGAGGGAATTCCACCTCCCACCCCCCCACCCCACCCCCCCCGTCCACCCATCCCCATTTTCCCGCCTTGATATTCCCCTTTACTGAGGCCTCTAACATCCTCAGGCCCAAGGGCCTTTCGTC
>JAPYYD010003373.1:0-14230 GCA_028551405.1 Uromys caudimaculatus
CATGCTCCACTATGTTCATAGCAGCCATATTTATAATAGCCAGAAGCTGGAAACAACCCAGATGTCCCTCAGCAGAAGAATGGATACAGAAAATGTGGTACATTTACACAATGGAATACTACTCAGCTATTAAAAACAATGACTTCATGAAATTCGCAGGCAAATGGATGGAACTTGAAAATATCATCCTGAGTGAGGTAACTCAGTCACAAAAGAACGAACATGGTATGTACTCACTGATAACTGGATATTAGCCCAAAAGTTCGGAACACCCATGATTCAATTCACAGCAACTGTTGGACTGAGTGTGGTGTCCCAGGTGGAAGAGTTGGAGAAGGTACTGAAGGAACTGAGGGAGTTTGCAGCCCCATGGGGAAGGAGCAACAGTGTCAACTGGTCAGGCCCCCCAGTGCTTCCAGAGACTGGACCACCAACCAAAGAATACACATGGACGGACCCATGGTGCTGGCCACATATGTGGCAGAGGAGGGCCTTGTTGGCCATCAGTGGAGGAGAGGCCCTTGTTTTTGAGAGTGTTAGATGCCCCAGTATAGGGGAATGCCAGGACGGGAAGATGGGAGTGGGTGGGTGGGTGGGGGAATACCCTCATAGAGGCAGGGGAGGTGGGATGGGATAGGGGATTTCCAAAGATCTGGAAAGAGGAGAACATTTTAAATGTAAATAAAGTATAAAAAAAAAAAAAAAAAAAAGAAAAGAAAAAGAAAATCCCACCAAGCATGGTGACAACTCACTGAATTGGCAGCCTCCTAATGTGGCTAATTTCAAATTCACAATATTTCTCATTGCTACTTTCAGTTCCACTGTCCCAATGCTAATTCAGGCACATATTATTTCTTTGTGTTACTGTAATAACCACCTAAAAGGTTTATATTTCTCTTCAGAAGTTATTTGTATATTTAAAATATTTTTACTAGTTTAATTTCTTAGAGCAATAAGGAATTATATTTTCTTCATGCAGATTGTCTTATAAACATAGTTTTCTTACTCTATATAAGATAAAAACATAGATTAATTAACAGTTATCATATATGGAAATAATGTATATTATATGATTGCAAAACATAAAAAAATAAAGAAAATAAAGCAATACAGGAAATCTGACATCTACCTCTAGCCTACACAGGTGCATGCATACACACTCATTGCCATTTTCTCTCTGTCTGTGTCTGTCTGTGTCTCTTTGTCTCTCTCTCTCTCTCTCTCTCTCTCTCTCTCTCTCTCTCTCTCTGTGTGTGTGTGTGTTTGCGCGCGTGTGTGTATGTCTCTCTCTGAAATAATATAAAGTCCAAATGCCCTGAAGGAACAGAAGTCAATCTGATTTCAATCTATTTCTAGTCTTCTCTGCAACAATTTTCTTAGAATAGTTTGATTGCCTGGCATCTAGTCTCTATTTGGGAAACTACTCATTCTTTAAGACTAAGTCCAACAGTCATCTCCTCTGTGAAAACTGTGCCTGCCTGCCACTGGCACTCACTGACTTCCGGCTGTGGAGCTGAGGAGGCGCTCTAATGAGGCATCTGTGAGCGCAGCCCCTGGGACCGCGTGGTCAGTGTCTGAGGCCAGGCTCTGTAAAGGACTAACAAGAGTACACTTTCAGGGTGTGTACAGTTACACAACTTTTCTGTTCTCTTACTCATCTTCCAACTATGAAATGGAAATGACGCTAGTATGAGTCCAAAATAACTCCAGAGATGAACCAGTTAGTGCTTCCAGGGCATGATGGTTACTATGGATGGCCAACTGGATGGGCACACTTGGGATGGAGTTTCTACCTGGAGTTTAACTTAAGTAGGAAGATCCACCCTCAGTACAGATAGACCCATTCCACGGGCTGCAACTGAAAAAGAAGAAACTAGGCTTGTGCACCAGGATTCTCTCTCCACTTGCTGACTACAGAGGCAATATGACCTCATGCCTTTCCAGCCATGATAGAGTGTCCCCTAGACCATGAGCCAAGTTACACCCTTACTTTCTTAAATCACTTTTATCAAGTATTTTGTCAAAGAAGTAAGAAAAGTGGCTAACACGTTTTAAATGTTTTTGTTCCTTAGATCAATGAAATAATTCTACTATCATATAAACAGAACTTATTCTCATTCCTTTCTTAAAAAGTTACAAGCAGGCTAGAGCCCTGTCACTGGCACTGCGCTTCTCTAGGACGGGAAGCTCTGAGGTCTATGCTCAGCACTATGGAGGAAAAAGGATGGTGTGTGAGGTATTAACTCCTCTAAGAGGAAGGGCCATTGTGTGGGAGGAGCTTTGACTGTTTAAAGTCATCAACTAGAGGTAGAAACAACTTAAAAACTTTAGCTATTTATTTGATTCATTTCAATGGTAAAAGGAAATAGGCCCATACTACCAAAAGCTCTGTGTGTGTGTGTGTGTGTGTGTGTGTGTGTGCGTGTGTGTGTGCGTGTGTGTGTGTGTGTGCGTGTGTGTGTGTGCGTGTGTGTGTGTGTGTGTGCTCACGTGCGCGCACGCGCGTGCAGATGCGCAACTATAATTATGTGTGTGTATGTATGCATAACTAAGATAATCTAAGAAGAAATCCCATAAAACACAATGCTCGTTACTGATAAGGCCACAATTTTACCCCAAGATAAATTTCAGATATACTGCACAGTTTCAAAATAACTTTAAACACTAGAGAAACATTTAATGAACTCTGTCCTTTTTAAAACTCAGTAAAGTAACATCTGAAATGGCAAATACAAAATAAGGAGAAGTTTGATGATCTTTACTGAACAGATATGCAAGGCAAGAAGAGAGCAAGAGGGCAGGGCTGGGGGGGAGGGCAGCTGGCAGAGGGCTTGCACAGATTTACTGGTTCAATACCCAGTACCACGTAAACCAGGAATGGACATACGGGTCCAGCACTTGAGAACCGGAAGGAGGAGGATCAGAAGGTCAGGCGGCGTGGCAGCTCAGTAAGGGCACTTGTACCCAGCCTGACAACCTGACTCATCCCAACATGATGGAAGGAGAGGAGAGCCTATGCCATTCTTTACAAGGACAACCTCTGTCCCAGCGAGTCCAGCGACACTGTGCTCGTTATATACTACCACAAGGAGCACACGGTTCATTGCAAAAGCTGCCTTGCCTCTGAAAAAGATTCTAGGCCAAAGACCTTGACACAGGACACAGATGTTAAAGGCTAATGGTGAAGCCTCAACACCATACCACACGTACGAATGTCCATGTTTACCTTCTAGCCCACTGAAAAGACGGCTGTCCTGCAACTCGGCAAGCACGTAGCATGCGCCCACACGGCACTCCTCTGCAATGTAAAGTCAACTGAATAGAGCTCACAAGTTATGCTTTGCTCATCTAAACTCTGGTCTCAAATGTTTTGAGTACGAACAATGTAGTAAGTCTGTTTGACAAAAACTCCTTCTAAATTTTTGTTTATACAACTTGGGCTCCAGTGACTCCTGCAATACAATCCCTGTGCATAACTGAACCACAGAAAAATAACTCCTTAATTTGTGGTTAAAATAACCACTGCTGAATAACCTACAGTGGGTGGCATGAAGCTACCACAATTATAAAGTAACCGAGGAAATAATATACTATGTCTCTAAGAGATAAAATGTTATAAATCCAAAACACACATTGCTATAAATACAGTCTGTGGTTATTTGCTGAGAGGTTCTGACTAACAGTGCAGTGACAAAGGGTATCTTGGCATGCTTTATAAAGGAATAACTAAGGCTATTTGACAGTAGACTCAGTGGCACCACATGCATTGTTTGGGCTGAGAAATGAGGTAAACTGTACTGTAGACAGTTACTTTGGGAAAATGCAGCCTTTAATATAAACAAACAATGGATTTTCTTTTAGAAACCACGATAAGGGAGCATAGGGCAGCAGGGCCTGCTTGCTAACTAGCTCACATGCAATCTGGGGACCACTGGAACCAGGGCCAACCATATGTCCACATGGTTATCTGCTGATGACTATAATCAGATTGCATCCCTCAGAATTAAAATATACATTCTAGAGTTAGGAAGCTGTAAAGAGCAGCAGCCAGTGGAGACTGGGCAGCATAAAAACTGTGTGACTTGGGCAATTTCAGAATGTAGCAATGAACTGAGTCTCAGTTCCCTGATCACACTGTACTGCTGTGACAGTTACAAACAGGGTGCTGCTGCCCCTTCAGGCTTTCTTCACCCCATCCCCTCCTGTTCCTCTCCCCTAAGTCCCAAATGCTTGACTTTTCACTAAAGCTTTTTTTAAAAACAAAATTGGATATTTTATTTATTTGCATTTCAAATGTTGTCCCCTTTCCCGGTTTCCCCTCCCTATACCATCCTCCCTCTCTCTGCTTCTATGAAGGTGCTTCTCCACCCACCCACCCACCCACCCAATCCCACCTCCCCACCCTGGCATTCCCCTACACTGGGGAATCAAGCCATCCCAAGACCAAGGTTTCTCTCCTCCCATTGATGTCCAACAAGGCCATCCTCTGCTCTATTTGGGGCTGGAGTCATGGGTCCCTCCATGTGTACTCTTTGGTTGGTGGTTTAGTCCCTGGGAGCTCTGGGGGTGTGTGTGATATTGTTGTTCTTCCTATGGGGTTGCAAACCCCTTCAGCTCCTTCAGTCCTTTAACTCCTCCATTGGGGACCCCATGCTCAATCCAATGATTGGCTATGAGCATCCACCTCTGTATTTCTCAGGCTCTGGCAGAGCCTCTCAGAGACAGCTGTATCAGGCTCCTGTCAGCAAGCACTTCTTGGCATCTGCAATAGTGTCTGGGTTTGGTGTCTGTATAAGGGATGGATCCCCAGGTGGGGAAGTCTCTGGATGGCCTTTCCTTCAGCCTTTATTCCACACTGTGGCTCTGTACTTCCTCCCTTGAGTATTTTGTTCCCCCTTCAAAAAAGGACTGAAGCATCCACACTTTGGTCTTCCTTCTTCTTGAGCTTCATGTGATCTGTGAATTGTGTCTTGGGTATTCCAACCATTTGAGCTAATATCCACTTATCAGTGAGTACATACCATTTGTGTTCTTTTGTGACTGGGTTCCTCAATCAGGATATTTTCTAATTCCATCCATTTGCCTATGAATTCATGAATTCACTTTTTAAATAGCTGAGTAGTACTCCATTGTGCCAATGTACCACATTTTCAGTATCCATTCGTCTCTTGAAGAACATCTGGGTTCTTTCCAGCTTCTGACTATTATACATAAGGCTGCTATGAACATAGTGGAGCATGTGCCCTTGTTATATGTTGGAGCATCTTTTGGGTATATGCCCAGAGTGGTATAGCTGGGTACTCAGGTAGTACTATGTCCAATTTTCTGAGAAGCCACCAGACTGATTTCCACAGTGGTTGTATCAGCTTGGAATCTAACAAACAATGGAGGAGTGTTCCTCTTTCTCCACATCCTCGACAGCATCTGCTATCACCTAAGTTTTTCATCTTAGTCATTCTGCCTCGTGTGAGGGGGAATCTAAGGGTTGTTTTGATTTGCAGTTCCTTGATGACTAAAGATGTTGAACATTTCTTTAGGTGCTTCTCAGCCATTCAATATTCCTCAGTTGAGAATTCTTTGTTTAGCTCTGTACGCCACTTTTTAATAGGGTTTTTGGTTCTCTGGAGTCTAACTTCTTGAGTTCTTTGTATATATTGGATATTAGCCCTCTATCAGATGTAGGATTAGTAATGATCTTTTCACAATCTGTGGGTTGCCCTTTTGTCCTATTGACTGTGTCCTTTGCCTTACAGAAGGTTTGCAATTTTATGAGGTCCCATTTGTCAATTCTTGATCTTAGAGCATAAGCCATTGGTGTTCTGTTCAGGAACTTTTCCCATGTACCCATGTGTTTGAGGCTCCTCCCCACTTTTTCTTCTATTAGTTTTAGTGTATCTGGTTTTATGTGGAGGTCCTTGATCCACTTGGACTTGAATTTTGTACAGGGAGATAGGAATAGATCGATTTGAATTCTGCATGCCAACCTCCAGTTGAAAGAGCACCATTTGTTGAAAATGCTATCTTGTTTCCACTGGATGGTTTTAGGTCCTTTGTCAAAGATCAAGTGACCATAGGTGTGTGGGTTCATTTCTGGGTCTTCAATTCTATTCCATTGATCTACCTGCCTGTCACTGTACCAATACCATGCAGTTTTTATCACTACTGCTCTGTAGTACAGCTTGAGGTCAGGGATGCTGATTCCCCCAGAAGTTCTTTTATTGTTGAGAATAGTCTTTGCAATCCTGGGTTCTTTTGTTATTCCAAATGACTTTGCGAATTGCTCTTTCTAACTCTATGAAGAACTGAGTCAGAATTTTGATGGGGATTGCACTGAATCTGTAGATTGCTTTCAGCAAGATGGCCATTTTTATTATATTAATCCTGCCAACCCATGAGTGTGGGAGATCTTTCCACCTTCTGAGATCTTCGATTTGTTTCTTCAGAGGCTTGAAGTTCTTGTCATACAGATCTTTCAGTTGCTTGGTTAGAGTCACACCAAGGTATTTTATATTATTTGTGACTATTGTGAAAGGTGTTGTTTCCCTAATTACTTTCTGAGCCTGTTTATCCTTTGAGTATAGGAAGGCTACTGATTTGAGTTAATTTTATATCCAGTCACTTTACTCAAGTTGTTTATCAGGTATAGGAGTTCTCTGTTGGAATTTTTGGGGACACAAGTATAATCTGGAAATAGTGATATTGTGACTTCTTTTACAATTTGCATCCCTTTGACTTCCTTTTGTTGTCTAATTGCTCTGGCTAGGACTTCGAGTACTATATTGAATAAGTAGGGAGAGAGTGGGCAACCTTGTTTAGTCCCTGATTTTAGTGGGATTGCTTCAAGTTTCTCCCCATTTGGTTTGATGTTGGCTACTGGTTTGCTATATATTGCTTTTACTAGGTTTAGGTATTGGCCTTAAGTTCCTCATCTTTCCAAGACATTTATCATGAAGGGGTGTTGAATTTTGTCAACTGCTTTCTCAGCATCTAAAGAAAAGATCACGTGGCATTTTCCTTTGAGTATGTTTAGATAGTTGCTTATGCTGATGGATTTCCGGGTATTGAATCATCCCTGCATTACTAGGATGAAGCCTACTTGATCATGATGGATGATCGTTTTGATGTGTTCTTGGACTTGTTTTATAAGAATTTTATTGAGTATTTTTGCAACAATATTTATAAGTGAAATTGGTCTGAACTTCTCTTTGTTTGCTGGATCTTTGTGTGTGTTTAATTATGAGCGTAATCATGACTTCATAGAATGAACTGGGCAGTGTTCCTTCTGTTTCTATTTTGTAAAATAATTTGAAGAACAGTGGTATTACGTCCTCTTTGAAGGTCTGATACATTTCTGCACTAAACCCATCTAGTCCTGGGCTTTGTTTGGTTGAGAGACTTTTAATGACTGCTTCTATTTCTGTAGGGGTTATGGGACTGTTTAGATGGTTTATCTGATCCTGATTTAACTTCGGTACCTGGTATCTGTCTACAAAATTGTCCATTTCATCCAGATTTTCCAATTTTGTTGAGTAGAGGCTTTTGTAGTAGGAACTGATGAATTTTTGGATTTCCTAGGTTTCTGTTTTTATGTCTCCCCTTTCATTTCTGATTTTGTTAATTTAGATAATGTCTCTGTGCCCTCTAGTTAGTATGTTGATTTTCTCAAAGAACCAGCTCCTTGTTTTGTTGATTCTTTATATAGTTCTTTTTGTTTTTACTTGGTTGATTTCAGCCCTGACTTTGATTATTTCCTGAAGTCTATTCCTCTTCATGTATTAGCTTTTTTTGTTGTTGTTCTAGAGCTTTCAGGTGTGCTGTTAAGCTGCTAGTGTATGCTCTCTCCACTTTCTTTTTGGAGGCACTCAGAGCTATGAGTTTTCCTCTTAGCACTGCTTTCATTGTGTACCATAAGTTTGGGTATGCTGTGCCTTCATTTTCATTAAATTCTAAAAAGTCTTTCTTTATTTCTTCCTTGACCAAGCTATCATTGAGTATAGCGTTGTTCAGCTTCCATGTATATGTGGGCTTTCCGTTGTTTTTTTTTTGTAATTGAAGACCAGCCTTAGTCCGTGGTGATCTGATAGAAAGCATGGAATTGTTTCAATCTTCTTGTATCTGTTGAGGGCTGTTTTGTAACAGATTATATGGTCAATTTTGGAGAAGGTACCATGATGTGCTGAGAAGAAGTTATTCTTTTGTTTTAGGATGAAATATTCTATAGATATCTGTTAAATTCATTTGGTTCGTAACTTCAGTTAGTCTCACTGTGCTCTCTTTCGTTTCTGTGTCCATGATCTGTCCACTGATGAGAGTTGGGTGTTGAAGTCTCCCACTATTATAGTATGAGGTGCAATGTGTGCTTTGAGCTTTAGCAAAATTTCTTTTATGTATATGGGTACCCTTGCATTTGGAGCATAGATGTTCAGAATTGAGGGTTCAACTTGATAGATTTTTCCTTTGATGAGTATGAAGTGTCCTTCCGTATTTTTTTGATAACTTTTGGCTGTGTCCAGCAAAATGCTGGGTCCTGTTTATGTATCCAGTCTGTTAGTCTATGTCTTTTTCTTGGGGAATTGAGTCCATTGATGTTAAGAGATATTATGGAGAAGCGATTATTGCTTCCTGTTATTTTTGTTGTTAGAAATGGAATTATGTCTGTGTGGCTATCTTCTTTTGGGTTTCTTGAATGAAGATTACTTTCTTGCTTTTTCTAGGGTGTAGTTTCCCTCCTTGTGTTAGTTTCCCACCTATTATCCTTTGTAGGGCTGGATTTGTTGAAAGATATTGTGTAAATTTGTTTTTGTCATGGAATATCTTGTTTTCTCCACCTATGGTAATTGAGTGTTTTCCTGGGTATAGTAGTCTGGTCTGGCATTTGTGTTTTCTTAGGGTCTGTATGACATCTGCCCAGGATCTTCTAGCATTCATAGTCTCTGGTGAGAAGTCTGGTGTAATTCTGATAAGTCTGCCTTTATATGTTACTTGACCTTTTTCCCTTACTGCTTTTAATATTCTTTCCTTGTTTTGTGTATTTGGTGTTTTATTATGTGACGGGAGGAATTCTTTTCTGGTCCAGTCTATTTGGAGTTCTGTAGGCATTTTGTATGTTCATGGGCATTTCTTTATTTAGGTTAGGAAGGTTTTCTTCTACAATTTTGTTGAAGATATTTACTGGCCCTTTAAGTTGGGAATCTTTGCTCTCATCTATACCTATTATCCTTAGGTTTCATCTTCTCATTGTGTCCCTGATTTCCTGGATGTTTTGTGTTAGGAACTTTTTGCTTTTTGCAATTTCTTTGACTGTTTTGTCAATGTTTTCTATGGTATCTTCTGCCCCTGAAATTCTCTCTTCTATCTCTTGTATTCTGTTGGTGATGCTTGCATCTATGACTCCTGGTCTCTTTCCTAGGTTTTCTATCTCCAGGGTTGTCTCCCTTTTATTGCTTCTATTTCCATTTTTAGATCCTGTATGTTTTTGTTCAATTCCTTAACCTGTTCGGTTGTGCTTTCCTGTAATTCTTTAAGGGATTTTTGTGTTTCCTCTTTAAGGGCTTCTATCTGTTTACCTGTGTTCTCTTGTATTTCTTTAAGAGATTTATTTATGTCCTTCTTAAAGTACTCTATCAACATCATGAGATGTGATTTTAAATCAGAGTCTTGCTTTTCTGGTGTGTTGGGGTATCCAGGGCTCACTGTGATGGAAGAACTGGGTTCTGATGATGCCAAGTAGCCTTGGATTCTGTTCCTTTTGTTCTTGCCCTTGCCTCTAGCAATCTGGTTACCTCTGGTGTTCGTTGGTCTTGCTGTCTTTGACTGGAGCTTGTCCCTCCTATGGACCTGTGATCTTAGGTGTTTCGGCACTCCGAGGGAGATCAGCTCTCTCCTGGGCGGGATTTCAGTGCAGAGTGCCAGGGGACAGCCTTAGCTCCTGGGAGCAGATCACTAAAGCTTCTTGTCTTAGTCAGGGTTTCTATTCCTGTACAAACATCATGACCAAGAAGCAAGTTGGTGAGGAAAGGGATTTATTCAGCTTACACTTCCACATTGCTGTTCATCACTAAAGGAAGTCAGGACTGGAACTCAAGCAGGTCAGGAAACAGGAGCTGATAAAGAGGCCATGGAGGGATGTTCCTTACTGGTTTGCTTCTCCTGGTTTGTTTAGCTTGTTCTCTTTTAGAACTTAAGACTTCCACCCCACAATGGCCTCTGCATCAGTGGACTGCATCCTTGTGCCTCAGTGGATTTTCAGAATTCACCCCAAAGACACTTGGTGTCCTTGAGCTGTCTACTCATCGAACCTACTGTCTGCCTCTGCATACTTGCCTACTCTAGGCATGTATGCAATACAAGTCCTTTGTGATTCGCTGCCTTAATTTAACAATAAAGCTTTCAAGAGTAAGTCATGTTATACTATCACTGAGGAACTTCACTGCCTGTTACATAATATGCCCTTGGATGAACGAACCATATTTTCTTGATCTGTTCATTAATAAACATTTAGATTGTTTTTACCTCTGTGTATCCTGAATGTCTAGGAACAATGGTGTGAAGGTTCTGGGGTACACAGAGAGTGTTCTCATCCTTCAGTCCATATATACATATACACTCCTGGAAGTAGACTATCCGGGCCACTGATGCACTCACTAACCACTCATGCAACAGCTTAAGAGTTTCTGGATAGGACCCTTCCGGTTCCCATCTGTGGCAGGAGACCTCTGCCGGGACCACCAGGGTTCTATAGCCAATTAGCGCCGGATGAAAGCTACCCTCCCAGGAGCATGGAAAAGCCGTGAGTGGGGTTAAGACGAGCACCACTGCTTACTGCGATCTGCCTGGAACCCGCGGGCCACAAAGACCGAGGGGCAGGAAACTTTCGGTTTCCATCTCTGGCTGGGGACCTCAGCTTGGGCCTCAGGGCTCCATAGCCAATTAGCACCGGGAGAAAGCTACCCCCACCACAAGTGTGGAAAAGCCGTGAGTGGGGTTAAGACGAGCACCACTGCTCCCTGGAACCGGGGGACCTCAGCCTGGGCCACAGGGGTCCAGGAGAGAGCTGGTATCCCAGGAGTGCTAACACACCTTCGAGCATAGGCAAAACCACCACTTGTGTTCAAACTCACTGGATCAAGAGGGACCCTTGTAGAGCCATCAGGACACAGGAACCAAGGGACACCTGGGAACAAGATCCTTCTGGTTTCTGTCTGCACCCCAGAGCTGACCCTGTGCCACAGCACTCCAAACCCAAACACCTCTCAGAGAGAGCTGGTCTTCAAGGAGTATTGATTCAGAGGCCTGCAGGAGGGACAAGCAACAGCCAGACAGAGTAAGATCAGCTAACATCAGAGTTAACAAGATGGCAAAAGGCAAGGGCAAGAACATAAGGAACAGAAACCAAGGACACTTGGCAACATCAGAACCCAGCTCTCCCACCACAGCAAGCCCTGGATACCCCAACACACCAGAAAAGCAAGACTCAGATTTAAAATCAGTTCTCATGATGAGGACAGAAGACTTTAAGAAAGAAATTAACACACTTAGAGAAACAAAAGAGAACATAGGTAAAGAACTATAAGCCCGTAAAGAGGAAACACAAAAAATCCATTAAAGAATTACAGAAAAACACAACCAAACAGACAAAGGAAATGAACAAAACTATCCAGTTGCTAAAAATAGAAATGGAAACAATAAAGAAATCACAAAAAGAGACAACCCTGGAGTTAGAAAACCTAGGAAAGAGATCAGGAGTCATCGATGCAAGCATAACCAACAGAATACAAGAGATAGAAGAGAGAATCTCAGGAGCAGAAGATACCACAGACGACATTGACACAACAGTAAAAGAACATACAAAATACAAAAAGCTCCTAACCCAAAACATCCATGAAATCCAGGACACAATGAGAAGACAGAACCCAAGGATAATAGCTATCGAAGAGAGTGAAGATTCCCAACTTAAAGGACCAGCAAATATCTTCAACAAAATCATAGAAGAAAACTTCCCTAACTTAAAGAAAGAGATGAACATAAATATACAAGAAGCTTACAGAACCCCAAATAGATTGGACCAGAAAAGAAATCCGTCCCGTCACATTCTAGTGAAAACACCAAATACACAAAACAAGGAAAGAATATTAAAAGAAATAAGGGAAAAAGGTCAAGTAACATATAAAGGCAGAACTATCAGAATTACACCAGACTTCTCACCAGAGACTATGAAAGCTAGAAGATCCTGGGCAGAACTCATACAGACTCTAAGAGAACACAACTGCCAACCCAGGCTGCTATACCCAGCAAAACTCTCAATTAACATAGATGGTGAAACCAAAATATTCTATGACAAAACCAAATTTACACAATATGTTTCCACAAACCCAGCCCTACAACGGATAATGGTCAACTCAAGAGGGAAACCACACCCTAGAAAATGCAAGAAAGTAATCTTTCAGGAAACTGAAAAGAAGATAGCCACACAAACCTAAAAGTAACACAGAAAATAACAGGAACCAACAGTCACTATTCCTTAATATCTCTTAACATCAATGGTCTCAATTCCCCAATAAAGAGACATAGACTGACAGACTGGATACATAAAGAGGACCCAGCATTTTGCTGCAGTCAGGAAACACACCTCCGGGATAAAGACAAACACTACCTCAGAGTAGAGGGCTGGAAAACAAGTTTCCAGGCAAATGGTCCCAAGAAACAGGCTGGAGTAGCCATTCTAATATTGGATAAAATCGACTTTCACCCAAAAGTCATCAAAAAAGATAAGGAAGGACACTTCATACTCATCAAAGGAAAAATCTACCAAGAAGAACTCTCAATTCTAAACATCTATGCTCCAAATGCAAGGGCACCCACATTCATGAAAGAAACCTTACTAAAGCTCAAAGCACACATTGCGCCTCACACAATAATAGTAGGAGACTTCAACACCCTATTATCATCAATGGACAGATCTTGGAATCACAAACTAAACAGAGACACAGTGAAACTAACAGAGGTTATGAACCAAATGGATTTAACAGATATCTGTAGAACATTTCACCCTAAATCAAAAGGATATAACTTCTTCTCAACACTTCATGGTACCTTCTCCAAAATTGACCATAAAATTGGCCACAAAACAAACCTCAACAGATACGAGATGACTGAAATAATCCCATGCCTCCTATCAGATCACTACGGATTAAGGCTGGTCTTCAATGGCAACAATAACAACAGAAAACCCACATACACATAGAAGCTGAACAATGCTCTACTCAATGACAGCCTGGTCAAGGAAGAAATAAAGAAAGAAATTAAAGACTTCGTAGAATTTAATGAAAATGAAAGCACAACATACCCACACTTATGGGATACATTGAAAGCAGTGTTAATAGGAAAACTCATAGCTTTGAGTGCCTCCAAAAAGAAACTGGAGAGAGCATACACTAGCAGCTTAACAACACACCTGAACGTTCTAGAACAAAAAGAAGATAATGCACCTAAGAGGAGTAGAATGCAGGAAATAATCAAACTGAGGGCTGAAATCAACTAAGTAGAAACAAAAAGAACTATACAAAGAATCAACAAAACCAGGAGTTGGGTTCTTTGAGAAAATCAACAAGATAGATAAACCCTTAGCCAGACTAACCAGAGGGCACAGAGACAGGATCCAAATTAACAAAATTAGAAATGAAAAGGGAGACATAACAACAGATTCTGAGGAAATTCAAAAAATCCTCAGATCCTATTACCAAAGCCTATACTCAACAAAACTGCAAAATCTGGATGAAATGGACAATTTTCTAGACAGGTATCAAATACCAAAGTTGAGTCAGGATCAGATAAACCATCTAAACAGTCCCATAATGCCTAAAGAAATATAAGCAGTCATTAAAAGTCTCCCAACCAAAGAAAGCCCAGGATCAGATGGGTTCACTGCAGAATTCTATCAGACCTTCAAAGAAGACCTAACACGAATACTCTTCAATCTATTCCACAAAATAGAAACAGAAGGAACACTACCCAATTCCTTCTATGAGGCCACAATTACACTGATACCAAAACCTCACAAAGACCCAACAAAGAAAGAAAATTTCCCTTATGAATATCGATGCAAAAATACTCAGTAAAATTCTCGCAAACCGAATCCAAGAACACATCAAAATGATCATTTATCATGATCAAGGAGGCTTCATCCCAGGGATGCAGGGATGGTTCAATACCTGGAAATCCATCAATGTAA
>JAPYYD010003374.1:0-14230 GCA_028551405.1 Uromys caudimaculatus
GATGGCGCTGTCGTTCTGAGGAAACTTGCGGGTAGCCCGCGAAAACCCCGAAATGCATTATGGGTGTACACGTCTAATCACCGCCCATTCCCGGGGCACACCAACCAATGGAGTGCACGCTGCCCCGGGACTATATAACGCCGCCATGTTGGGTCCCGCGCGGTTCTCTTACTATCAACAACAACATTAAAGCTGAACTACAGAAGAAGCCTGCCGTGTGTCCGCGTGTCTTCTTGCCGGCGAGAGGCACGCGCGCCTCACAAAAAATCTTTTGTTTGTTCGTCTTTTTGTTTTTTTTGAGACAGTTTCTCTGGGTAGAGCTTGCAGACCAGGCTGTCCTTACACTAACAGAGATCTGCCAGGTGTGCGCTATAATAGCCACAGCATGGCCCTTTGGGAGCTGGCTTTAAGTTATTCTCGGGCCTCATGTTCTTCCATCTTCCTTTGGTATTTTGGACCTCAGTACATTTCTCCTGCTTCTCTCTCATCCCTCTGGCTTTTGCACCCTGAGCCTCCTGTGAACTGCTCCTTCCCTCACCGGTTTCCAAACGATCCAAGCAGTTTACAATGCTCAGTTCTAGGTTTGTTTTGGCTTTGGCCACAGCTAATCCTAAATTCAGCTTCAGGCTCAGCCAACCACTGGCTAGCTGGATTTCTTCTCACAAATCCTTAAGCTTCAACTCTCAGGATTAGCGTAAGGATTATATTGTGCAATGTAGGCAAAATCCCTCCCCGTACCCCGTACATGTCTGCTAACAAGATGTAAATTCTTCTGACTCTTTCTCAATCTCTTCCTATTAGGACCCTAGTGTCCTAGGACCCTAGCTCTGCAGTGGTGTTGATCACTTTGTGCTGTGATCTTAGACTGAAGGAGTTTGGGGGAGAAAGTCTATCACCAGCTATCCTTGGTCACAGATGTAATCTCAGGATACACACTTGCTCACATGATAGGTCCTTAATAAATGTTTGCAATCATTTCTTCACAAAACAAGGACTAGTAGGCATCCACACAGGACACTCTCTGCTGGGCTGCTTCAGTAAGTTCAACAATTCTAAGAAAGAATTTCCTTTTTGAGGGTGAGGTGGCTCACAGAGCAGTGGCATACACAACTAGCTGATCAAGATTAATATTAGATGCCGGGCAGTGGTGGTGCACGCCTTTAATCCCAGCACTTGGGAGGCAGAGGCAGGTGGATTTCTGAGTTCTAGGCCAGCCTGGTCTACAGAGTGAGTTCCAGGACAGCCAGGGCTACACAGAGAAACCCTGTCTCGAAAAACCAAAAAAAAAAAAAAAAAAAATTATATTAGATGGAATAACACCCAACAGAATTCACTGAAGAACCTGTTCTATTGCCACTGGTGTGTGTGTGTGTGTGTGTGTGTGGTTGTGGTTGTGTGTGACTTCTGAGGGTCCCATAAACCTGTCAGGGGCCTCAGAGACAGAAACGCAGTTCCATACAAAAACAAATGCAAACAAAAAAATGTTGAGAACCCGGAGAGATGGCTCAGCAGTTAAGATTGCCGGCTGCTCTTCCAGAGGACCAGTGTTTCATTCTTAGTGCCCATATGGCACAGATTTCCAATGCCTGTAACTCTAGTTCCATGGGATCTAATGCCATCTTCTGGCATTCTTGAGTACTGCATGTATGTGGTGCATAGCCATGCATGCAGTCAAAACACCCATGCATATAAAATAAGATGAAAAAGCAAAACTAAAATTACCTTCCTACTGAATCCAAAGCATCATTTTCTCCCAGTGAGACCTACAATGCAGCCACGCCTTAGTCCTATCCTGGGAGTAGACCGGACCAGGAGTTCTCTAGCTTAGACAGCTATTTAGGACTGATGGGCCTAAGAGAGGCCAACTCCGTCCAGTCACCCAATCTGTTCAGAGCTGGTGATGTCAGCTTACTTTTTAAAGACGTCCCTTCCAAATGGAAAGGCAGCACTTTGTTTTGTATGCCGGGTACCCTGAAGGATGAATAACGTGAAGATGGGTAAACAGAAAGAGGGGAAGACTGACCAAGTTAAGGGACCACGGAGAGGGATATCCACACTCTAAAAACCCCCTCTAACTGTGTTTTCTTCCCTCGACCTCTAAAGCCTCCAGGGAGGAGCTGGGCTCTGACTCTGCGGAACAGCTGCTGGAATGAGCCCTGGGTCTGGTGACAGCTCACATTTCAGCATATGGCACAACTCCTAAGAAGCTCTTTAAAACGCCCAGGAGATTGTGTGCTGGGAGTCCTTCCCTTCCAGTGTCCTCAGGCAGTAGGAGACAAAGACCCCAGACACGATGCCTCCTTGAGATCATCAGAGCCTCAGATGCATTTATTTGAACAGCCAGACACTCCTTGTACAAGCAGCAATCTTAAGTTGTGGGTAACCAACTCACTCCAGCCTGGGCAGAGGCGGACACACACACACACACACACACACACACACACACACACACACACACACTCGGCCTCCTTTCTCTGAGGTTTAGAATTCCGGAAAATAATTCCTTTCCTACAGTTTCCGTAGGTCTGTGTCTATAGGCCCACTCAACCTAGAAGTAGTGGGTGAAGAACTGAATATGGAACAAAACCCAGTCTATTCCTTTCGTCACAGACAGACACAAAGGTGAGCGTGATGCTCTCAGAAACTAGGCAGCCTTATAACAATGTACACGCTCCCTTCTTTCTGGCCTTAGAGACTGCTCCTTGAGCCTCATCTGGACCTTTTATGACAAGGAGATTAGGATAAAGGAAGCTTCAAGGGAGTGACTTAGCCTTGACCTGCATCCACTATAGATGAGGGAGTGTTGTTTTTGCAAGCATCCAGATTCCGGGATGAGACACAAAAGGTTGGTGCTCACAGCAAAGGCCCCAGGCCTCTTGGTGTTCAAGAACTAACTCAGGATAACTGCACACGTGGGATCAGGGAGGCTTCGAGATGCTCAGTAGGTGAATCGCATCTTTTGTGAATAGCCCAGCTTATCCAAGTTAGGGTGGCAGGCCAGCTGCACCATAGGTGGTGGCCCACAGAGCAGCAGCAGCACATCCTCTGCTGGGGCAGGCAGGTGCTCCTGGATCATGTCAGCAGTAACAAAGCCCTTGCTGTAGGTCCAGTCTGGAGGATAGGGAAGAGAGGAAAACACGTGCTTCAGGTCCATACCAGCAAGGGAATGTGGTGTTTCCAGGACAGATCCATGGGCAGACCCAGAAAGGATCCTGAGAAGGCCTCAGGTTGGAGCAGCAACTACAGCCATATCCCTACCACCCCCCTGAAAATCGGAGCCTGACACAAAGGGATCACGTGGTGCACCTGGATTTGGGATTCTGGCAGTGTTAGGATCAGTTTTACCGAAACCAGAATTCACAGAGGGGCAAGGCCTTGATTTTGATAATGAGGGACTATCTAGATGTTCAGAAATGGCAAGATACCTTCCGGAGGATAGTCCAGAGTGAACCACAGCTTAAAGCGATTGGGATACTGGGCCTGCAGTTCCTCTAGGTCCTCCCGTAGGATTATGTCCTTTTCAGTCTGAAATGCAAATGGGGAAGCAGAGACTTAGAAACCTCAGGTTCAGACCAGCAAAGTCCTTTGCTTTGACAACCTTCCAACAGAGAAGGAAAAGGAATGCAAAGGCATGCTCAGTTCCAGGGAGAGGCCAGACTTGCAGTATGTTTAGGGTGCTGAGGATCAGGCAGTGGACTTCATTTACACCTTACAAAGGAGTGTTTGCCCATGAAAGTCCAAGGGCCTATGGTCAGCATGAGACACCTCCATCTTCTCTTGCTTCTGTGGCTTAATACTAGGTCCTCTTTCCTTCTTTACTTTTTTGTTTTAAAAATTCATTCGTTTGTTTTCTGAAGTACACTGCCCCTGTCTTCAGACACACTAGAAGAAAGCATCAGATCCCATTACAGATGGTTGTGAGCCACCATGTGGTTGCTGGGGATTGAACTCAGGGCCTCTGGAAGAGCAGTCAGTGATCTTAACCACTGAGTCATCTCTCTAGCCCCCCTTCTTTATTTATTTTTATGAGCGTTTTGCCTGCATATATATAAATGCAATACTCCCGGAGCCAGAAGAGAGTGCCACTGGATAAAGGTGGAAGCTGGAAACCAAATCCTGGTCCTCTCCTGATGGTTCCCTCATTCCTTCTTATTGTGATAAAGGACCCTGGACTCACAGATGGGCTTCTAGACAGATGCTAGAATAGGCCCCAAGCCAGTTCTGTCTGTCTCAGCCCATCTATTCACACAGCCAATGTGAAGTGCTGGCTCACAGAAAAGCAAACCAACCTGGTTGGCAAAAAGCAGAAAGCACTGGGTTGGATCTTCAGGGACTTTCAAGATGGCCCGGATCAGCTGCAGCATTGGGGTGATTCCTGCATGAGGATACCCCATGGTGAGATGTGCTATGTTCTCTCTTCTCTGTCCAGCTCCTTCGCTGACCAACCCTGTCATCTCGGAGTTTATCATCACACTGGGTATGTTCTGCTGTAGCCAATCCTCTGACCTCCACCCGCATGGTCACCAGTGTAGAATTCCTTCTAAGGAGTTCATCTACGACACTTGCTCTGAGGGTCCCTTGGAGGTGGGAACTCAAACATTATAGATTAGGCCAGATGGTGCGTGCCTTTAATTCCCAGCACTTGGGAAGCAAAGGCTCTCATATTTCTGTGAGGACAGAGTTCTGGGCCAACCAGAGCTACATAACAAGATCCTGCCTCAAAAAAAACAAAAACAAAAAACCAAAGTCATACACGTGTTACTAATGTCCCTTCTGATTAAGAGTTCTGGAACACTGCTTAGAGAGAGTAAAAGCATGTTCTTCAGAATCAGGCAGAGTCAGGTTTGAATCCTGGCTGTGGCCATTACTAACTGAATAACCGTATAGAAACCAAAGCGCTAGGAATCTCCATCCCCTCGTTTGCAGAAGAGAAAAGGCTTGCAGTTACCTATTTATAGGGTAGTGGGTTTCTAACAGATAGCCGTCCTATATTTAGTACTCTTACTTTCTCTTGTGTGAATATAGAGGATTGAACATGCTAGGTAGGTGCTCTTCCACTGTGCTCACTAAACTGTCCAGGCTTGGTTTATGTATGCAGCCTAGGCTGACTCTAAACTTGTGATCTTCCTGCTTTGAACTCCAGTCCTCGGAACTAAGGCCTGCACCACCAGGTCTGGCTTTTTCCTTCTCAATTATTCATACTTGGTTGTTTCTCTTGAAGTCATTAAATCCACTCAGTTGGTGGAATACCCTCCTGATTTGCTGCTCTCCTTCTGTCTGTGAATTTTTGTTATTGTTGTTTTACTTCCTTACGATTTCAGCTACTGGGGAAGTGTAGGTAGTGCTGGTCCCTAGATTAACGACTTGTCCTCTATTACCAAACCTGAGAAGGAACCTGCAGAGCAAATCCCAACAGTGCTAAGCAAAAATGTCCCTTAAGTGACACAGACCTGTCCCACCAGCAATCATTCCCAATTTCTTTGCCACTCGCAGTTCAGGTGGAGATTTTTTGTTGGGCTGAATGTTAAAATTTCCTGGGAAGCCAAGTCAAGAGTTAAAAGTCAATTCAAAGCAGGGACTAAGTAAACAAACAGAACAGAAAGCATGCCCCAGGCTGTTTTAGCAGCTGCTATGAAATTTGATCCTGGGACTTGGGCTTGGGTGGAGGTTTGAGTTAAACACACAGGGACAATTACTCTGGAAGGACAATGGCGCTGGGCAGTCTGCTTATGGGTCAGTCAGTGGACACAGTGGGGGCACAGAAGCCCAATGATCCCACACAGTCTGGAAGATTCAGAGCCAGGGAGGGAAAGGGAGGTGTGTGCAGCAAAGACATCTGGCAGAGGATTGCTCTCTGGAGAGGGTGTAGGCTTGGGACCAGGGTGAATTTAGTTTCCCTAGTGGTCCAGAGCATCACCAGAGACGTGGCATAGTACCCAGTTGTTTCCTTGGGAGGGGCTAAAAAGCTTTCTCTTTTGGTTCTTAGCCAGAGGGAAGAATCTTTGCTGAGGGACGAAGAGGCATTAGGTTTACTTTGGTAATCTCAAGGTGAAACCTGCCTTTCTGTAGTGTGGGTGCTTCAGGAGACTTTGCACAGGCCCTCCCATGTACACATGCAGATTTTGGTGGGGGATGGGACGGGGAGGTTGGGAATGGGACTGGGGCTGGGGACCTAGGACTGTAGGGATAGGAGAAGTGAGAATGAAGGAAGGAAAAGACAGATACCCACCTCCCCCAGCATAACTAAGCAACCCACTCGGCCCCCGGAACTCCACCACATCCCCAATCTTCAGGCTATCCAGGTACTGAGACATCTTCCCTCCTTCAGGAAATTTGGGGTGCACACCTTTCAGATAAACCTGATGAGGCAGAGAGAAAGAAAATGCCATATTTGGGATGTAATGAAAACCAAATTAGAACTTATTACCCCCGTTATCTTTTCTCCCTTCCCTTAGTCCCACAAAAGACTCATTAGGAATCTAGGAAGCGTCTAAAAATCCCAGAATCTCTGGATTCCTTTTCTTTTGGGGTGTGCGTGTGTGTGTATACACATGTATGCATACATGTGTGACATATGTAATGTGTGTGTGTGTGTGTGTGCACATGCACACCTGCCCTGGCAAGTGTGGAGAGGCCAGAGAACAACTTCAGATGTTGGCCAGTGTCTTTCATCTTGTTTGAGACTGGATCTTCCTTGTTCTTGAAAGGCTAGCTTCCCCCAATCTCTGAGTTTCTGGTAATTCTCATTTCCCATTTTCCAGTAGAGGCATGCTGGGATTTCAACTTTTGCATGGGTCCAAACTGAGTCTTGGATGGCAAGTGCTTTACCTGACAACCCAGCCATCTCCCCAGCCCCGAGATTTCCTTTCTATACACTTACCTTGATGACAAGATCTACATAGCCTTGATCTTCATCACTGGTGACTGGAGTGTAAGGCCTGATGACCAGACTGCCATCAATTCGGGCAGACAGGTAGACGTGCTTACCTGGGAATCATGGGGAGAGTTATGTAAGCTGCAGTAGATATGCTCTGTTCTGTCACCTTTCAAAAGACTCAGATTTGAGAGAAAAGGATGTTTTGCTTCTTGATGTGGGCTCAAGGAACTGTCCCACAGAGAGGATCCCTCAGCAGCTTCTCTTGCCTCCTCTCACCTTCGAAACTCCCTACTGCCAGGACCTTAGCAGCAGGTGAGCAGAGGATTTGCATAATGGGAAGAAATAAGTGTTTTCTGGGATAGGAGGCGGGTTATAATAAGTCCTAAGAGGGAAGACTGGAGGTTAGAGATCTTTAGGGGCACAGAAGCCACACCCTAAAAGAGTGGTCCCTCACAGGCTGAAGGATTGACAGAAGGGCAATGGTGAGCACAGGAAAACAGCCAAATAGTGACTCGCTCTCATAGGATGCCAAGGAGAGAAGCCCACTCCCTTTTCCTTACCCACAGGCAGACCCAGAATGTGGTGGGCGGTGGGCAGGGCAAAGCGGAACCTCCTGGTGTTGTGGCTCACTGTCTAGAGGATGGATGACAAGATGTTTCATCAAGCAGGTCTAGCCTGCCAAGTCTCTGGGCGCAATCCAACCACCTTGGATGCTAGCCCTCAAACCAGGAGAACTTCGGTCCACTCTCCGCCCTAGCCTCCTTCTTCACAACTTACCGTCTTGTCTAGCAATCTCAGCAGGTACTTCTCATCCGGGTCCTGGAGAGTAACCTGCGGCCGGCGGGATCTTCGAACCAAGTAGGTACCCAGTGCCACGCCGAGCAGAGTAAGCAGCCCCAACCCCAGAGAGGCTAGAAAGACCGGGCTCTATGGATAGAGGAGGAAGCGAGATCGCCACGCTGAGGAAGAGCCAGGGAGTGGGTGCGGGACCAGGGGTGGCGATCTGGAGCTCCAGCGAGAAAGCATGCCATAACCGCAGAAGCGAACGGAGCAGCGAACCCAGCCCGCAGCTGGTGCAGCGAGACTCCAGCATCCAAGGTGAATATAGCACAACCCCGTGGGGGCAGACCGCCCAGAACCAGCTGAGGCGGTGACCCCGGGCTCAGGGCACAGAACGAGGGTCTTACCGGCTGGACCCCCATGACCTAGCGCTGCGTCCCGCTCCGGCGGGGCGGACAGATCCCACAATGCGTCGCGGGGCGGGCCCGGGGGCGGAGCTCTCCGGGGCGTGGTCTATGTAGGCGGGCGTGACAGAGGCAGGACTAGCGGGGACTGTGCCCTGTCTCTTCCGTACGCACTAGGTGGTCCAAGGGCGTGAGTATCTTGGCAGTCCCAGCCCTTCCTTTCGAGCTTTCTCTTCTCTGCCACTTAGACCTACCCCAAAGGATGACAGTTTTGTCTAACATGGAGGCAGGTTAATTAGCTAGAAATCTTCTAGCGGGTTTGCCACACACAGGCTTCAAGTAGAACAGGACGCTTTCAGATGGCAGTTCTTGGGTTTTTTCCCAAAAGGTTACTTTGCCAGTCAATTGAAATGCCTAGCAACGTCCTTTTTCAGGAAGAGTGACAGGGCAACTTCATTTCCTAGTCCTTCAAACAAAACAACTGATTTTGCTGACAGTTTTAGTTCAGCAGAATCTGTCAGGATGACTGGAGAGATGGCTTCGTAGAGAGTTTACTGCTCTTGTGGAGGACCCTAGCTTGGTTCCCAGCACCCATATTAGCCACTTGAGACTGGCGCTCTAGTTCTAGGGGTTCTGGTGTCCTCTTCTGGCTTCCTCAGGCACTACACACACGTGGTGAACGCACATACACACACAGACAGAGGCAAAACACTTATACATAAAATAAAAATAAATAATAAATATCTTTTAAAAATCAGGGACTTCCTTTTGGTCCAAGTCATGCTTCCCACCAATTATGGATCCTCACCAAGGACTACAGTAGTACTTACTATACAAGAACGTCTCTAGCCCTTAATGGCCTCGTGACCTGGGACGAACAACTTACTCCATCCCTCAGCATGTGCTTGTCAATAGACGAATGTACATCATAATCTTTGGGCACTTGGTTCATAGAGTTATTCTGAGCCCTAGTGAGGTGTTCTCTTATTTAGTGTAGTCTGTCAAAGAGCAAAATACTAAATAGATAGCATCTACTGCTAGAACTCAGATGCCAGCAACTCCGTTAGGGCTACAAACTCGGCTCTGCTGAGAGCACAAGCATGAAACGGGAAACAATAGACACACGCGCCGGGCTGCACATCTGTCAAGATGATCATTCTCATTCTGCCTTGCATACATTTCCCAAACAGAGGGATACTTCCTGTGTGAGATACAGTGGTGAATGAAAGGTCCACACATGTCGCTAACAACATAAAAAACAAATTCCTTCAGGGCAGTAGGAACAATGATGCCTTGGTTTTCAGGCAACTGTGAGCGATCCAAGAAAGGCTTTGTTTTCTTTTTCTGGGCTAGCTGAAAATGTCACTCAGATCTGAGCACATTCTGGTCAGAAGTTTCAGAGCAGCTAGTACACCATCTAAGAGAAAGTCAGATTGTGATAGGGCGTGGTAAAGTGCCCATCAATGTACAGAAGGTTGAAGGGGGAGGGGCACGGATCTCTTCCTTTCTTTTTTAATTTTAAATTATTCTCTATTTTATGTGTGTGAATATCTTGCCACCCCCACCCCCCGTGTAATGCTTTATGCCCAAAGAGGTCAGAAGAACTGGAGTTGTAAGTCACCTGGCTGCGAATTCATGATCCTCTTGCCTCTTCAGCATATCCTATTAGCCTGAACTACAACCAGAATTCTTCCTTTTCTCTTTTGGGAGACCCATGGGATTATATTCTGGAGCTTCTGGCTCCCTCACCTTGCTGAAGCTAAGAAGTCATACCCGCTGACCCTTCTGCTGCCCGGTTCTGTCTGGAGAGGTTCCAGGTCCTCCTCCTCCTACTGGGTGGGATGTGGCAGGAGAGAATACTTACAGTTCAAAGGGGCACACAGAGTTCATCTCCAGGAACCACAGGGCCAGGTATGTGAGGCTGGCTTAACCCGGATACTGTGTGGTACCAACTGTCACGTCACACAGACAGAAAAAGTCTTCCAGGGAAGTAGACCATAGTAACCACAGAGGGCTGACAAGAGCATGCCCAACTTCCACACCTTTCACGAGTTACAGCCTAATGTCACGTATTAACAGCTGGATAGCCCACAGATCATTCTGCAGGTCACTGCTCTGATGGTGTAGCCCTGCTCCCCTTCTCTACCTCCTCTGAAGGAGCCTTAAAAAGAGACAACTTGTATCGTATGGTAGGGTGAACTGAAGCTTTACCTCAATACCACCACACCATCCTATTGGCTTAAAGAATGCTTTGGCTCAGCACCTCATGAACCCCCCTCCCCTAAAATATCAACAACACTGATTGTGCTGTTTAGTTCAAAAAATGAGGACCATTAGGCATGGTGGAGAGAGGCTGCCATGTGAACTGAAGGCCTTTCTGGGCTAAGAGTCTGTGGTCCCGTGATAGCATCCTAGAAGATAAATTCCACCTTCCTGGGACTCAGTCATTCGCTCTTTACTCCTTTGAAAGAAAAGATGTATTTCTGGATTTTTATCTAATTTAATCCCTACCGCCACAGGGTGTGTGTGTGTGTGTGTGTGTGTGTGTGTGTGTGTGTGTGTGTTTCTATGTCTGTGTATGTTTCTGTGTGCTTACATTTGTACATAGATATATATGCCCATGGGGGTAAGAGGTCAGCCTATAATATTGTTCCTCAAAAGTCCACCTTATTCTTTGAGACAAGTTCTCTCACTGACCAAGACACCCCTGATTAGGCCGGACTGGCTAGCCAATGAGCCGTTGCAACCCTCATTATCTTAGCTTCCCCATGCTGAGATTGTACAATTGCCACCACACACAGTTTTATATATATTTTTAATAATTTTATGTATATGAATGTATATACAAGTATATACTGGTGACCACAGAAGATGGCACTGAGTCCCCTGGAGCTGGAGTTGTAGGCAGTTGTGAGTCACAGGATGTGGTGTTGGGAACCAAACTCAGGTCCTACGCAAAAATAGCAAGTGTTCTTAACCCTTGAATTACCTCTCCAGCCTCCTACACATTTAAACTTTTTCCTCACATAAAGGGGAAAGAAAGAAAGAAAGAAAGAAAGAAAGAAAGAAAGAAAGAAAGAAAGAAAAGAAAAGAAAAGAAAAGAAAAGAAAAGAAAAGAAAAGAAAAGAAAAGAAAAGAAAAGAAAAGAGGAAAAAAGAAATCCTGGTAATGCTAAGACATGCTCTAGAGAAACCAGACTGGGAAAAGTAAGGATGACAAACCAGTTGACACTTACAGAGCAGGTGCAACAGCCTAAGGACCCACTCTTCACATCTTCTGGGGACAACAGCCACAAGATGGATATTGTATCATTAATATTCTCCACTCACAACCGGATTGAATGAAATGGAAGATAAACAAATAACTTGCCGAGATCAACTAAGTGTCAAAATAAAAAGTCTCCAGGTATATAAGGGGTCTGATCTTGAAGGCTAACAGCTCTGCTTTCTCTTCTGATGTATTTCTGTATGCAAATTGCACAATATATTCCAAAACAGGCAGGAGAGTGTAACAAAGTTTCAAATACCAATCATGGAACTTAAACAACTGTTAACTCACGATCAGGCTGGTTTTTTTTTATCTGTCCCCTAAACACTTTTCTTCTCTGAGGTGTGTGTGTGTGGGGGGGTGTGCGCGCGCGCGTGTCTGTGTGTGTGTGTGTGTGTGTGTGCATGTGTGCACACATGTCCATGTATGTACATGCCTGTTGGAGGCCAGAGGTTGAGATAGGGTCTCTTTAAGTAGTTCTGGCTGTTCCAGAACTATGTAGACCAGGCTGGCCTCGAACTCAGAGATCCATGTGCCTCTCTTCCCAAATGCTGAAGTTAAAATTCCTGAGTGCTGGGATTAAAGCGTTTACCGCTATGCCCAACACCTTCCATACTTTTTTAGATAAAGGTCAGTCACTGAACCTGGAGCTCATTGATTGCCTGTACCAGCTGGCTCAGAAGCCTTGGATCCTCTCACCTTCCCTCCCTAGAGCTAAAATAATAGGTACACACTATCACACCCATCTTTTCCCATGGCCGCTGGTGATTTGAACATAAGCAGTTTACCCACTGAGCAATCCAATTTGCTCAGCCCTTCCAGTTTGTCTGTTTGATTGCTTCTCAGTGTAGTCCTGGCTATCCTGGAACTCATCCTGTAGACCAGGTTACCCTTGAGCTCAGAAATCTGCCTCCCTCTGCCTCCCCAGTGCTGAGATTAAAGGTGTGTGTGACCACTGCCTGGCTCTTTCCAGTATTAGTTTTAAACAAACCCTATGTTTCATATATATATTTGCCCTTAAATATTTTAGTGTATACCTTGAAAAGAGCTGTAATACCATTGTTACACATAAAATAATTGCCAAGAATTGCTAATTTTATTTTGTACGTTGTTATGCATTAAAGCAGGCTTTTGATGTATAGCTGTATGAATTTTAGAGCACGTATAGGTTTGCATAATCATCACAATCAAGATATAGGATTAATTTCGTCACCTCCAAAGCTTCCTTGTTTTTTTTGACTTCCTAGTCTCAATTTTTTGTTCTCCACAGAAAGGTAGTAGTAACTTTGTGTGGTAACGCATATGTTAGTGAGAGATATTTATTCAATTATATATATGTATATATATGTGTGTGTGTATATATTATGTTGTATAGGATGAACACATAATTATATCTGTCAATTTAAAAAATACAAAACCCATTTTGCTGCTGGTAGCATAAGATATTGTTATAGTAATAGTTTATCTTTAAGGTTTTTTATTATTTATTGTTATGGGTATGGGTGTTTTGTCTGCATGTATGCCTGTGCACCTCATGTATACAATGTCCGGAGCGGTCAGAAGAGGGTGTCAGATCCCCTGGGACTGGAGTTATAGACAGTTCTGAACTGCCACATGGATGCTGGGACTTGAACCCTGGGTTCTTTGGAAGAGAAGTCAGTGCCCTTAACTACTGAGCCATCTCTCTAGCTCCAATAATTTATCTTTTCTAAAAGATTTCTTCTTATTTCATGTGTATGGGTGTTTTGCAAAGGCCACCAAAGGGCATCAGATTCCCTGTAACTGGAGTTCAGAATGATTGTGAGCCACCATGTGGGTACTGGGAACTTAACCCATGTCTTCTAAATAAATGCTAAATGCTTTTAACCACTGAACCATCCCTCTGGTCTTTTCCAGTAAAATTAATATATCAATACCAACAGATACCACAAAATACTGAGGAATAAATTTTTTCCAAAGGTTTTTTAAAAAAGATTTGTTTATTTATGTATTTACGTATTTACGTATTTGTGTATGTGTGTATTTATATATTTATGTATGTATGTATGTATGTATGTATGTATGTATTTATTTTATGTGAGTACATCACTGTCTTTAGACACACCAGAAGAGGGCATCAGATCCTATTACAGATGGTTGTAAGCCACCATGTGGTTGCTGGGAATCGAACTCAGGACCTCTAGAAGAGTAGTCAGTGCTTTTAACCACTGAGCCATCTCTCCAGCCCGAGGAATAAATTTAAAAAAAAAATACTTTTAAATATTTCATGTATTTTTATTTTATGTGCATTGGTGCATGTATGTCTGAGCGAGGGTATTGGGTCCCCTGGAACTGGAACTGGATAGTTGTGAGCTGCCATGTGGTTGCTGGGAATTGAATTTAACACCTAAGGAGAGCAGTCAGTGTTCTTAACCACTGAGCCATCTCTCCAGCCCCCCAAGAATAAATTTAGCAAAGTAGTTACAAAACCTTCACACACACACACACACATACACACACACACACACACACACACACACACACTCATGAGTATTTCCTTTAAACACATAACAGAAGCCTTCTCCATTTTAGCCGGGAACAGCGCAGCTCTCTTGTAGTACATTTTGCTCTTCTCAAACCCTGCAACCAATCTTCACAAATCTTGGTCTGACCTTAAATATGTCCAACGTCTAACCCCTCACCCACTGCTTCTGCTCTGGTTATGTGGGACCCCCGCGAGGGGAGACTCCTGCCCAGTCTCGGGTTGCGGCGGCCAAGGAACACACGAAAGCCTTCTCGGTGTAAAGCAGGAGGTTTATTCGGGACTGGTGCACCAGGGTCGATCCGCTGCCTACGCAGAGGCGAGGGGAAGCGACCCCGATGGAGGGGTAGGCAGGGTTTTTAAAGGCAGAAACCACAGAG
>JAPYYD010003375.1:0-14230 GCA_028551405.1 Uromys caudimaculatus
AAATAAATAAATAAATAAATAAATAAATAAATAAATAAATAAATAAATAAATAAAGGAAAAAAAAAAAAAAGAGTCATTTGGGAAGTGGACCTTCTGTTAAGACAATACCTCTGTCAGACTGGCTGTGGTGAAGTCTGTGGTGGCATTTTTCTTCCTCTTTTCTTGAGTTTCTTTTCTTAATTTATTTTGTTTAAATATTTTCATGCGATATTTTTATTATTTTCCCCTCCCCCAACTCTTCCCAGATCTTGCTTACCTTCCTGTCCATTCAAATGTGTTTTTCTCTCTTCCTCTAGATTTGTGGTAGATGTTGGGGATGCAGCTCACAATGGGCATCACTGCCTCTGAGCAGGTGGTTCTTGTATAAGAAAGCATGCTGGGCAAGCCACACCCCAAAATTAAGAATAAGAATAAGAAAATAAGAAGAAGAATAAGAAAATAAGAATAAGAATAAGAATAAGAATAAGAATAAGAATAAGAATAAGAATAAGAATAAGAATAAGAATAAGAATAAGAATAAGAAGTGTTCTTCCATGTCTCTGCTTCAGTTCCTGACTTATATTTCTGTCCTGGCTTTTCTGCTGATGGATTACAACCTGAAAGTCAAATAAACTCTTTCCTCTCCAAGTGTTTTTCCTTTGCTCATTTGTTTGTTTTTGTTTTGTTTTGTCATGTGTTGTACCACAGCAATAGAAAATTATTAAAGACAAACTTATAGAGAGACAGAAAGATAGATTGATAAATAGATGATAGATAAACAGATGATTAGATAGACAGTGTTAAACTGATAAGGCACTGAATGTGAAGATGGATGCCCTGCTCCTTCCCATGCTGATTCTTCTCCAGGTCCACTGCCTGGAATACTAAGTCACATTCATGTCTTGTACTATTAGTCTACTATGCGCTTTAGACAACACAGTAGACCCAAGAGTTGGCAAGTTCTCCCAGGGATATATAGACAACATGCAAGGCTTGAGTCAAAAGCAGGCTCCTGCAGTGACCTGGTTAGCTTGAAAGGTTGTGTTCTGAAACAATCCCATTTACACAAGATTGAATTGTAAAATGCACTGACTACCCAATGCTCAAGCATGATTAGATCTACAGATTCAAATTCTTATTATTTTCACTAGAATTTTGTCTAAGGAAAAATTTAGCTTAGAATTATTCTGTACTCGGCAGCAAACAATATATTAAAAATTACATGTTTTATTACTGATGGGAATAGAGAATTCTTGTAATAAAAAATGTCCCAGCTAAAAGAATCACCACTTTCTTATTTATTTATTCTCAAGAATGATAATCCTTCATGCTATTTTTTACCCAAAATATTTAGTGAGACCAAGGTTGCATTTCTATATCCCAAACCTGACCATTTTCTAGCTAAGTGAATTTCACAAGACTTTAACATCTTTGAGAATTAATTCTCCAAACAGCAAATTAGGGATTTCATAAGTTTGTGAGTCAAATAAAATAAGTTATATCCTCAAAAAAACTAGCACAAAACTTAGGGAAAAAATGGTAGATGTTGCATAAATGGTAGACTTTAGCTTTTTTAGAATTTTAATAATTGAGTATAAGCCCACAAATTTTAAATAGTTGAAGGTAAACACTAATATTAAGATATTCACAGCTGGACAAACCAGTATAAAACTATAATTCTAAAGTCTGGGAGATTGAAGCAGGAGGATTGCTGCAAATTCAAGGTCAATTTGGACTAAGGCTGCCAGAATTATAAAGCAAAACTCTGTCTAAAGACAACAACAGCAAGGAAGTCACTCACAACAAGCAGGAGAAACAAGGAAGTATTTATGGGGTACTATGTAGATAGTGATTTCCAGGACTTATTTCATAGGAAGTTTCCTTACCATATCAGGCATGTCTGTTTCCAGTTCTCATCTACTGAGGGCTACAGTGTGCCAGGTGCATTAGCAGACAACAGGAATACTCAGAGAGCAAAACAGAGCTCCCTTCTGCCCTAGAATGCTTAGAACCTTAAACTAAGCTGCAGTGAAGAGGGAGTAAGGCACCAGGGGTTATTACTGAGCACCATGCCATGGCAGCTAATGGGTGAGAACACAGCCTGCTACCCATCAAGTGGGGTTGTCGTTAAAATGAGAAACAACCCAGGAGAGTTGCAACAACTCCATCCCACCATCCTTGCTCTCATGTCCTCAAGCTGAGCCCTGCTCTGTAATAACAGGAAGCGATGAGACTGCTGATGTGTTTTGGGATTTAGGATTTCATCCCCGTCTACCCTTGAAAAACACTTGCTTTATTTGTTCATTTGTATGCTGCATTTTTAATATATGAGGTAACTGGGAGAATATTAGCTGTATATTTGTTATGTTTGAACCCACTTTAGTCACTGTCTTTCTGATGCTGGTATTGTGGCATCTCAGAGAACTGTAGACTCTTCAAGTTGGCAACTGTGTCATTGTTTTAGATGACCCCAGGTAGTCTTCGATAGGTTCCTTGTTTAGGGAATACCACAATATTCAATTTTATCTTACACATTTCCCTTGTGGTAAGCTATTTCCCCAAGGAGCCCTGACATTTTTAGCAGGAAATTGTTCCTTTTCATGGAGAATGAACAGTTGTACAGAGACATTATCATTGCCTCTGGGCTCTCTAATAGACTGGAGCCATTCTACATGTAGCTATAGTCCTGGAGTCTCTTAGTGATTCACTTCTACTTAGCATCTTCCCCGGAATCTTCCACTTAACAATGCCATCCCTAAGAGAATGTCTCCCAAATCAGTTACTCAGAAAACCTTACAGCTCCCACCAGTGCACAAACTTCCTTCTCTGGTGGATAATTCTCTAATGTAACCTTGAGTCAGGGAATGTGAGAGAAAAGAAAACGGGTCTGCTATAATCTGGAAGGCTGGTCCCTGAGGAGGAAACTGGGAACACAGCACTCAGTCTTTGTGGAAACTTTTCCTGTGTGCTACTCTCTTGGGCATACATCCTGATTCCATCACTGCTTCAGCAGAAACCTGAGCAGATGGAGCTGTGCTCTCACGACTCTTACCTAACTAAAACAACCGTTATGTAAAATTACGGGCTTGACTCCCGTGTGCAAAGGCATCTGTAAATTTTGGCCAAATAGCCACCCGATCTGTCTTCTCCAAGCCCTTCAAATTTTAGACTAAGTTTTCTGGACCCTTCCAAGTGTGAACTACCCAGTGCCCTTTCTGAATTCTCCACAGCAACCAAGAAAAATAGCAGTTTCCAACTTAAAGAGATAGCAAGCTACATCTAAATCCTCAAGCTTCAAGGTCAAGAATAATAATTCACAGTAATTATTATTATATTGGTGTCAGTTCAATAGATAATCATGCTTCATCCTCCCTTCTAGCAACTCTGTAGGCAGACAGCAATCTCAGAGTTTGTGAAGCTGTGCTCCATACATTAATAGGCAATTTGTGCTGAGTTTTATTACCTGAATCCAAGGTAAGAAACATTTACTTCAAGGAAACAGCAATCGCAAACAGATAGAATAACACAGGGAAGGATATCTAACTTGGCCACTAACATTCAGTGTCAGTAGGATAAACTACCATCAATTTGTTAACTCTAGCAAAACCCTCAGAGGACCTCTAGCAAAGTGAAAGCATTCAGGTACAGTGACAACAAATGTCGAGGTCACCTCTGTCTAAGTTCCTGATAACATGCTCCTAGCCTCAGTATGCCATATACATGGATCTTAGGGAAAACAGTACAGCAAACACTCTTTCTGTTGGACTCTGCAATGTATTTTACGCATCACAAACCCAAAGTTAGCCTAAGCTTTTAATGCATGGATCTATTAGATAGGCTCGTAGTTTGCTGTGCCAGTGGGCTTGCCTAATGGGCTATCTAAATACAGCAAGGCCTATTTTTGAAACATCTTTTATCATTCAAGTGTGGTATATTGTGAGGTTTCTAACCCTCAGTAATGTTTCAGCCCTGATTACTTCTCCTGGAGGGAACATTAAATATAAATGTATGGATAGCTTGGGTGACAAGCTGATTCAACTTACATAATCCTTAAACCAGAGGACAGTGGGTGGCAGCACTACTGAGATACTTTTCCCAAACGTCATCTCCTTGCAATAAGACACTTTCCTTGAATCTCTCATGAATGTAACTTTCATCTCTTTTGATATTTTATATAATCTCTAATATAAATTGTAGATTACACAAAATATTATGTCACCTATAATAATGACATGATGTGTTAAATAACACCCAAATGATGGCTTCATGAAGTTATGAAGGAGCCAAAACATGCTTAGTATTTATAAATATTTTAGAAGGTTGTTAGCATCCCCAAATTGTTTAAATGATGAATTTTTCTGCATTCGTATAAATAGAAACAGCAGTAGAAATCCACACACACTCGCGACCAACTGCAGGATTCCCGACTCTTCACCATTCTTGCACCACACGTTCATCTTACTTTCATCCACATTACTGTTTCCTATTTATATTCCTTTAGAGACAGGGTAGGCTCGGCTGACCTTGCCAACTTCATGTCTCTGTCTCCAGAAGGCAGGAAAGCAACACCACACTTGGCCTTGTCAGACTGTGAAGGACGTTCTCCAAGCCGAGTCACATTACCATTTTAGTGGTACCTGAATTTTTATATTTTAAGAACAGAATATGAAATGGCAATGATTTTTCAGATGCTTTCGTCACAGAGAATCTCAAATCGTGAGCATCTCCTCCCATGTCAAAACTACGCTAGATAGTCACTCATGCTTGCCTGCTGAAAACTAAGGTATGGACATGCTAATCGCTAGTGAGTCAGCCCTGAGCATCATGAACTCATCTTTACTCTTCTATGTACCACGGTTTGTGAAAATACAAGATGTGGGTGAAAGGAGATGTCTGAAGCTAAAGTGGGAGGCTCCAGCCAGGAACAGAAGAGATGCACACAGTCCACATTCTACTGCACCTAAGGCTAGAGTGACAGGTCCTCATTTTGTTTTTTATCATAACTATTTTCTGCTGACCCACTGTCATAGATTTTGTACTAAGCATTTCACACATCTTCTCCTTAATCTTCAACACTATAATCATTTTTTTTTAATTCTCAAATGTCTAGTGAAGAAAGGGAGACTCCCTCAGCAGAACCTAGAGTAGAAGCCAAGTCCTCGAGACCAGAAAGTTCAAATTCTCCTCTTGACAAGCTTTGATCCCCAGTAATGCAGACTAAAATATAAACACACACACACACACACAGAGAGAGAGAGAGAGAGAGAGAGAGAGAGAGAGAGAGAGAGAGAGAGAGAGAGGGAGAGAATATAATTATTCTGATCAGTGGATCTGTGATATCTGGTTTAAATCTGGCTTTACACACAGATCACATAGCTAAAGTCATGTCAGTCTATATGTACAACTCCACACTGTGTACTACAGGTACAGGCAACTTTGAAAGCCAGTGTTTCCTAAGGCAGATGAAAACAGGAGGTCCAGCCATTGGGACTGTTTAGTGTCAACATAGACTATTCTTGACATCTAACTAAAAGTACTTCAGGGTCTGCCAGCCCAAATTTCTTGAATTATCAGTGGTGTTTAAGTCTAAGTAAGAAGAGACTTCCTGATATTTAAATAACACTGTGTGCTAAAATCTACTGGCGGGGGATTTGGAGAGATTTTGACAGTTAACTAATGAAAGCTTGTAAATGAGAAAGCACTACATTATCATCTTAAATATCTTTGGGAAGCTGAGAAATGCAAAACGAGGTCCTCTGAACTTAATTCTTAGAAGAAAATATTTAATTAGCAGAAGCCTAAAATGATGAAACATAGCTTTAAACAATGCAAAAATAGTCCTCCATGGATGACCTAGCTTTGGTGAAGCAAACATTGAGCCATGTGTATGAACAGCTGAAAAACCAACAACAAAAAACCCTGAAAACCAAAAACAACAAAAACCAAAGACAGCAACAACAAAACCTTTGCAGCCACTGTGCTGGCCAACTGGGCTCATCCTCTGAGCCCAGCAATACTCGCTGTAACACTAAGGCCTGTGTACTTGGAGAATCACCTAAGATTCTCAGAATTAAAACTCTAGACCACAAAATAATAGTCCTTCTTTTACCCCTAACTGTTTCCTCGTCATGGTGAATCATCTTTTAAACATGTATTTCATATATAAAAATGTGAAGATGGTCAGGCAGTGGTGGTGCACACCTTTAATCCCAGCACTTGGGAGGCAGAGGCAGGCGGATTTCTGAGTTCGAGGCCAGTCTAGTCTACAGAGTGAGTTCGAGGACAGCCAGGGATACACAGAGAAACCCTGTCTCAAAAAACCAAAAAAAAAAAAAAAAAAAAAAAAAAAAGATGTCCAGGTGTATGCGTGTACACTCCTAACTCCATGTCTTCTCTCTCTCTCTCTGGGAACTCATTTAAATCAATGAAAGGGACAATAGAAAAAATTTAATGTCAACTCTGAACATCATGTTAGTAGCAACACATCAAAGCAAACTTGTCAGGATGCAAACTATTTTGCTTAGAGTGTGCAGTGTGTCCCACTCATATCCTTGCCTGTGTTCTGTTCTCCCAACATCTCCCATATGTGGAGGCTGAGATGGCTGATTTTCTTTTTTCTTTTTTTCTTTTTAAATATAGCTTCAAAGAGAGCCTTCAAACAATTATGAAAAAATATTTTCAGAAAAACCTGCTTCCCACCGCAACTGCAAGATTCTGATAATACTAAAATGCCACAGTTAGCACATTAGAGATAACCAAGTTGTGTCCATACTACATTAAGCAATGAAGAAAGAATCTTCCTCTCGGATTAGTTTGATCAAGAGCAAGTTCAAATGTTGATTCTGTACTTCCTTCCCCACATCTTCCATCTGTTGTGGCTACTGGCCTGTGGGCTGTCTATTGGTTGTATTTCTGATATACCTGTTATTGTTGCCTGTGTTTATCCTGCTTTTGTGCCTCTCTCTAGCAAAGGACTTTGCTCTGGATTTATTGAACAGGGCAGAAGACATGAAATGGTGAAGGAATGAAGAATTTTTTTATAGAGCTCTTTAAGGAGATTTTACAGGGAAGAAGTTATTGTACTGGCATATAATAGCACTCAGAACTTCAAACAAATGTTATCAACCTATATACACATGTTGCTTCCAACACTGATTATAGATATTTGGGTTTGTTTTGGTTTTTTTTTTTTTTTTTGGTTTTTATTTTTATTTTTGGATATTTACTTTATATGCATTTCAAATGTTTTCTCCTTTGGAAACTCCCTATTCCATTCCCCCTCCACCTGCCTCTATGAGGGTGCTCCCCCCACCCACCCACCCACTCCCGTCTTCCCTCCCTAGCATTCCCCTATACTGGGGCATCTAACACCCTCAGGCCCAAGGACCTCTCCTCCCACTGATGGCCAACAAGCCTTTCTCTGCCACACATAGATATTTGTTTTACTTAAGATTACTTCAACCTGCTGGGGGGAGGGGTCAGCAAATGAATAACACTACACGCATACATACACACATACATTATTCTCTGTCATTCTCTGCTGGGGACTTAGCAGAGTATGTAACTTTCTATTACTCACTAGACTGTAAATTCTGATTACACAGAAAAATCCAAGGCAAATAAAGTTGGCTACATTGTTCTCTTAAAGGCAAGTTAACCTTAAATAGGCTAAGTACACAGTAGGACATCAGGTTAAGTTCACAGTCTTAAATAATCTCAAGGCACATTATCAACTTGGTAGCAGTGTCTGACAAAAAGTTCATTCTCTTTGAAGGCAAGTGATACTTTCATTAAATGTTTGACCACACTAACACTAATAGATATTTTTCAGAGACTGTGGCTATAATAGTTAAAATTTAATTGTTGAGTTTGAGAATTGGGAGTCCAAACACCCTTTTCTGCAATCCCTCCTACTCCCCACACCACCACTGCTTTAATCGTCATTAAATAAGATTAGCAAGAGATAACCTAGTGCCTGATTATAAGAATATTCATAAAAATAAAAAGCACTATAATTTGGGCTATTACTCAAATTCTAATTTTGATGAAGAAATGCATTAGTAGCACAGTTTAACCGCCAAACATTAAAAGTAACTGAGACTCAAGTCATACAAGATGCATGTGAAATGGCTGCTGATCTTTGTGGAATAAATATGGTCAACACATCTCTTGGTAAGATGTGATTCAGCTGCCTTAAATACTTCCAAATCTTGGAGTCCCTCCAAATTCCTTACTTGTCTATCATGGCCACCTTTTCCCTAATTCTGTCTCAAGGTAATTTATGTAAGCATGTACTTATGTATTGTAAATGTGGGCCATTAAACATCAGAGCTCACACCCGATACCTCTACCAAGGCACTGGGTTACACCTAAGCTCCTAAAATAACATGACTTGAAGAACCTGCTACAACAGCTGTACACTAGTAATTAGCACTTTTTTAAAATAATGAAATGTTCAATGGCTTGTCTTTAGATTATTCCCATGTCGGTATCTTATGTCATCACCACTACTGCATTCAAATCAGAGTGACACATCGAATGTTACATATTCTCATCAGCTCTGAAGATCTTACTTGGAATAATCTTGTTTCTGTTCAACTTATAGATGAGTTTTGCTAAAATGAAAAGATCGCATTAAGACTATAAATCTGGTGCTTGATTGTTTCCATAATACTTCATACTATATAGCATATAATTCCTAATTATTAATTAAAAACAGAGTCACTTTCAGGTAGACAAAAACAAACAAACAACAACAATTTAAAAAACAGACATAATCTTAGCCAATGTCAGTGTTGATGTGAGACAGGCACCAGAACACATGCTCATAAAAATGGAATCTTTCCATGGCAGAGATTTTGAAGAAAATTTCAAATTATTCTGCTGTGGTAATCATAAATAAATACAGTCAAAAGGAGAGGAAAGTTGCCACTAGAAGCTTCTTGTTGCTTGGAGTCTGAAGCCAAACCGGAAGAAGGGCTTTCAAACAACGTTGAGAGTGTTGAGATGCCCTGAGAAAGAAGCTGGATAATTACAAAGGGAGCACTACTGACAACGGGTCATGGCCACCAAAGGTCCGGACAAAAGGGATGTTTTAAGTTTCATAAAGTGGAAAGATAGAAAAGTTGTTATCTCTGAGTAAGATGTGATTTATAGACAGAAAATTAAGTATATGTTAATAAGCTAATTCATTAACATTGCAAATTGACATTCAGCTATTTCAACAACTTTTAAAAACTCAAGATATTTCTAAAGGTACGTCGCATTTAGTAGATGACTAAGACTTGGACATCTCAGCCTTGGGCTATGTCATTAGGCTTCCTCTGATTCCCACCCCCAGCTCACTCGTCAGTTACTAAACTTAAGGCAATATTCAAGTAAAAATTGTCTCAGCCAAGAGAGACTAATTCACAAAGTTAAGAATTTCGGAGCCTTCTTCTCTAAACTTGCTCAGGAACCCAGAGTCTCCTTTCCACAGGCACGCTCAGCAATCTATGCCACTGATCTGTAAATCTGCTTTCTAAGTTGAAAAAGTTCCCCAAAGTGGGGAGATTCTGGAAAGTTCCCCCAAATCTCACCATCCCCACCACTAGTATAAACAAATTCACAAACTAGTGGCAAGCCTGCTGCTGTACTCAGCACCTTCATTCTGCTCATGACCTGACATGTGTCCCTAATAACCATCTCTCACGACAGGTAGAATCATGCCCTCCTAGGGACCACCACGGCACTGCTTTGGCTATGTTGGAATAGCAAGAGGAATGACTTTGAAAAGACTGTAGAATCAAATGACCTTGGGACATAATGACCTTGAGAGTTTAATGACTGCAACTGGAATCTAATTTCCTTGCTGTGTCATCCCACCTATGTGATCTTGAACTGAGCCTTTTTGTTTTCAGTTCACTGATCAATAAAGAAGTGTGAGGAGCTTCTACCTCACAGCTCATTAAATGAGGCCATGAGCCCTGACAAGCTGACAACAGAATCTGTCACATTCTAAGACCCAAGTGGCTGTTGAAGCTTGTGTTTTGTTTTGTTACCGTTCTAATTGTGCTTAAAAAAAAATCTTCTCTTATAATTCTTATGCACCTTCTCAAATACAAAAACACAGATTTCTCTTTACTGCTTCAATGTGTATCTTTAATATTATTTGGCAGATAGTAGGGACAAAAAAAAAAAAAAAAAAAAAAAAAAAAGATGAATTGTGTAAAGGACACGAATGAAGAACATTTATGCCCAGTAAAAAATCTAGCCAAGTGTAGTAGCAACATGTAGAATCCCAGCAGTTATGGGACTGAAGGGGGAGGGTGAGAGCTCAGGCCTAGCCTGGTTCCATAGGGAGACCTACTTTCCAAAGACAAAACAAGCAAGCAGACAAACAAATCCACTTCATTCTAGAAAAACAGAAACTATTGCTTCAATATAAAACCATTTTCACTTCTTGCCTTTGCATTCTTCCAAATAAAGAAAGGAAGGAGAGAGAAGGAGCAAAGTGTGGAGGAACTCCCAGTGTACCCTAACAAACGTGGGTTTTAAGGAAATATACACTATTTAATTAAACAGCATTCCACCCAGAGAACTGAGGAGTAGCAAGCCATGCCCCTGAGTGGCTTACATTTAACCAAAGACAAACATGAAAGAACCTATAAGTCCTGATGACTGCTCTCCATTCTAGCACAGGAGCTAACTGTAGCTTAAAAATAGCAGGTGTTAATTTGCTGCTTTACACTATAGCTCTGATTTGGAAAGAGGAATGCTACCTGAAATCCTGTTTGGTGGCATGCTTTTATTAGCTTTCATTCCTGTATCAACACACACTTACTAGCCACCCAGAGAAGAACTTCATGCAGCTCTGAACACTGAGGATACAGTATGGAACACTTAACTAGAAATCCTTTTCCAGTGGCCAAAGAATATGGTGTCATAGGCAACAGGATCCTATTATCAAGTCCTGAACAACAGCAACTTTCTGTATTGTTTTGAGGATTTTCAGGACACCCTTGACCAACAATTTAAGGCACTGAGTTTTTTATTTGGCAGCTTATGGCTTCTGGGAGGAGCATTATTTCCTGTGTAGGATGATGCTAACACACACACACACACACACACACACACACACACACACACACACACACACACACACACACACGCTGTCTTAGTCAGGATTTCTATTCCTGCACAAACATCATGACCAAGAAGCAAGTTGGGGAGGAAAGGTTTTATTCAGCTTACACTTCCATGCTGCTGTTCATCACCAAAGGCAGTCAGGACTGGAACTCAAGCAGGTCGGGAAACAGGAACTGATGCAGAGGCCATGGAGGGATGTTTCTTACTGGCTTGCTTCTCCTGGCTTGCTCAGCTGGCTTTCTTATAGAGTCCAAGACCACCAGCCCACAGATGGTACCACCCACAAGGAGTTCTCCCCCCTTGATCACTAATTGAGAAAATGCCTTACAGCTGGATCTCATGGAGGCATTTTCTCAACTGAAACTGCTTTCTCTGTGATAACTCCAGCCTGTGTCAAGTAGACACACAAAACTAGCCAGTACACACGCACACACACATTTTGGTCACAGGACATGGAGAAACCATGCTATTAAAGACACTTTCGTAGTAGTGAAAGGAACTATACAGGCTGCTGGTGGAGAAAGGTCTCCAATAGTCTCACCTAGCTGTAAACTCTGCAAGTAACAATAATGATCAGCCTGGCAAGATATGCCCTTGGGTGCCATAGTGGTATGAATATTATGAGCTGACCAATTGCTTTCAATTGGATTTAAGTCTTGCTTAAGTCCACACAGAAAATGCATGCCTAGTATTGTAAATCTGACCAAGAACTCACGGCTGGGGACTCATAGCTCCTAGGGGTGAACATATTACTATATTTAACTAAATGGGCACAGTATCAAACTGACCTCTGATGTGTCTCTATGCCACTACATTAGTGCAGATTTTAGTCCTTCTCAAAGAAGGTCCTTAATATAGTGGGTAGTGGTTACTGCAGAAAATCAGAACTGGTCAATTGTTTAAAATAAATGTCTGTGGAATGCTCACCTACATAAGTGTCATCTATTCTATACTTCTTTCCTGGAGGGTCAGGGAACACCACAGAACAGGAGACAGAAAAACAGTAGAAGCCAGAGGTCAGGGAGTACTAGAATAAAATAGTGTCTTCTGCATACGACAGGACAAAGTTTCTGATGAACTCAAAGCAGCTGTGGTTGCCTCTAAATAACCCACACAAGACCAAGGCAAGTAGCATTCCAACACAGATAAAGGAGGGGTACATAAACCCCGAACCCAATCTGAGGTGTCACTGATAGTTGACCACGGGACAGATATTAGATTTTCTTTAGAGATGTGCTCCCTCCTAGGTCAACCACACTCCAAGGATTGCCTCAATCCCACACTTATTTAGGCCGCACAAGTTGGACTCTGCAGGTTATGGAAAATAAAGAAAAAATACGTAAAGTTGGGAGAGGTAGTGCTGGGAGTAGGGGTTGGAACTGGGAGTAATTGGAGGGGAAGTGAGGAGGCGAACATGATTGAAATGCATTGCATTTTTGTATTAAATTATCAAGTAATTTAAAAATACTGTTATAAAAAGAATCCTTTCCAAGAACACGTATTCAACTGATGAGGAATATATTAATAAGAGAAGTAAGTAGATGTGTAGTGCTTTGTTAGTCACCCTGGAGATCTCAGAGGGAAGCCAGGCAGAAGAGAAGTAGAGCAAAGTGAACATGAGATGTAATAGGAAAGGAGGCCAGGAAGGGCAGGAGGGTGAAGATGATAAGGGCAGTGGCACTTGGGAAGAACAGTGGCCTTACACCAGAAATACAGAGCCACTGGAGTGATCTGAAGAGGGCCAGGCATGCTGGGATCTTTCATGCTGGTGGTCATGTGCAGGAGGTCAAAGGCAGAAGCTGGAAGCCACACTTGAGGACCAATTCCATAAACAAGTGAGAGGTATTATCGGCCTGGGTGCAGCAGTGTGAGGTTCAGGCAAATTTCGAGCAGTCTGTGGAAACAGAACGTTGATGGTTTATTGATGACTAGATATAGGGCAAGAAAGAGAGGATCTAGGGTGTCTGGGTTTCTGCCAAGAAGTAAGATGCACATGGTCCCAGTGGATCCCAAGGTCCTGACAAACAGAGTTCTGAGAGCCCCAAATCACTTTCGTCAAGCTCACAAACTCCTCTCTTTCTGTACAGTAGTCATTTGAGGCTAGCACCCCACATTTACTGTCTATCCATCTCATATCAGACAGTGTATTTGGTACTTTGAAGGCTCATGACCCATATTAGAAGCCTTTGGGGTACTAGTATCCTGTTTGTGTTTTTGTTTGCTTGGGGTTTTTGTTGTTGTTTTGTTTTTTGTTTTGTTTTTATATAGAAGCAGCTTAGGATCCAGAAAGCCAGGTCACTATAGTCACATGACATATTGATCTAGAGAAATTAAAAATTGTGATAATTACATAGCTTCCTGATACTTTAAGATATATTAGAAAAAAGCAAATATAGTATGGGCCAACCAAACAAATCTGCATGCACACACATCCCTTATGGGCAACCCATCTCAGGAAAACAGAGCTTGATTCTTTCCAAACTATTTTTTTTCTTATAAGCAATTGTTTTTCAATGATCATCTCAGGTGATGCAGAGGCAAAACTCTTCAAAGAAAAAAAAGAGAAAAAAATATATAAAGAATGTGAAAGTTCACTCTGGCCTATATGTTACAGGCTATCAGTACCAGAAAGAAAAAAATACCCAACACCCTCTGCTCTACAGTAAAAAAAACTTTCATGAGCATACTGGGAAAAGGCCTCTGGCAGCGAGTGCTCAGAGACCCATGACTACAGAGTGGTCAAGGCAGCTGACCTCACGTCACACTTTAGACTCCCTGACACACAAACTGTTTGGAACCAGTCTGTCTCCAAGCTTCCTCTTCTCTGCATGCCTCTCCATCTATAGCCATTATCTTTGGCTTCCCACTTTGCCCTCACACTAGGCAGAGTACTAGGGAGAATGAAGGCCATATTAAAATAATAAAAAAGTGTCTGAACTCTGGCCTGGGGTATACCACAGTCAATACAGCACTTCCTCTCATGCCTGGCCCTTGTAGACACAAAGTCTCTACACAAATGAGAATTTCCGTGGCCAGTGAGGTTCAAACATAAAAATGGAAGCTGTTGAGAGAGAGAGAGAGAGAGAGAGAGAGAGAGAGAGAGGGAGGGAGGGAGGGAGGGAG
>JAPYYD010003376.1:0-14229 GCA_028551405.1 Uromys caudimaculatus
GCCCACCAATTCCCATATTCCCACCTTGACATTCCCCTTACTGGGGCCTCTAACACCCTCAGGCCCAAGGGACTCTCCTTTCCCTGATGGCCAACGAGGCCATCTTCTGCCACATATGTGGTCTGAACCATGGGTCCCTCCATGTATATTCTTTGGTTGGTGGTCCAAACTCCAGGACAACGGGGGTGGGGGAAGGGTGTCAGGCCCATTGACGCTGTTGCTCCCTCCATGGGGCTGCAAACTCCCTTAGCTCCTTCAGTCCTTTCTCCAACTCCTCCATCTGGGACCTCACTCTCAGTCCAGCGGTTACTGTAAAGTGAAACTTGGGCATTCTGAACTTTTGGGCTAATATCCACTTATCAGTGAGTACATACCATGTTCGTTCTTTTGTGACTGAGTTATCTCGCTCAGGATGATATTTTCAAGTTCCATCCATTTGCCTGCAAATTTCATTAAGTCATTGTTTTTATTCACTGTGCTGTTTGTTGTTTGGTTTGGTTTAGTTTAATTTGGTTTGGTCTTTATTTTAGAATTGATAAAACATTATTGATTTATTATTATTAAATAAACTCTACAAGCTGTATTAGAGTTCACTCTTGTATGCTTTATAGATGTTGACAAACACATACTGGCATGTATTCACCGTTATGATATAATATGAGGTAGTTTCATTGCTGGAAATCTCAAGTTCCAGCAAATCAACCCTTGTTCACTCCATCCCTCCCAGAGGGCCCAGCCACTGGCAAATACTGATTTTCCATAATAGTGCCATTTCCTGACTACACCAGAGTTGTCATAACACAAGGCCTGATCTTCACAGACTCGCTACCCCTGTGTGGTGGTATGTAGTGTGGCTCTTACATGTCTCTCCATACTTAGGTTGCATTCTAGTTTTCCCTTCTTAAGAAATGATCTGCATTATAAAGACCTGTGACTATTTCCTTATTCGTTCCCCTGTCAAAGCCCACCGCAATTGCTTCTTTGCATTAATAATCATGAACAACTCCATGCAAAGAGAAAGTGCTACTTGAGTTGCTCACTTGAGATTCATCAAAAATCCTTCAGTGAAGTTTGACTTCGGATTACACAGAGCATCCAACCATATCTAAAATGGCCATAAACATGCTTCTGCCATTTTTCTCTAACTACATACTTATGCAAATCAGTGTTTTCAGCAATGATAATTAGAAAATCAAAATATTAATCAACTGAAAAACGTTCAGTGTGCCCTGTGTCTTGCAGTATCAAATATTTATCCAGGATTTATTTCTTTGTGTAAAAGTAAATGAGCACATCTGTCCTATCAATACACAAATTTCCTTTCATCTTTAGTAAAAGGCAAAAATATATCTGCATGAAATAATTGTTTAAATAAATTTCTTCATGATTTATTATTGGTAAATGCTTGGTTTGTATGCCAATTTTATTCCTGGAGTCACATAAAGCTTTCTTAGACAGGGTCATGAGAGGTAAGAGTTTAAGCAACGTTACTTCAGGTTGCTGAAGACTGTGTGCATTGTAAAGTTCTAACTAGCATGTGATGGGTGCTCTTGACTTGATGCCTTCACGGTGAGCAATTATCTTGAGTTTCATCTCAAGAGTAATTACCTCCTACGTTTCCTTCCCACTCAAAGTAGGAAACGGATGAGCAGGTGGGATGTGAGAATGCAGCACACAGCATCCCCAAGCACTAGCAATATTACAAAGTGTGGGCCGTTCTCAGTCATGCTTGCTTGGCTAACTGAGCACTGTGACTGCCAACCAGCATAAGATAACATTGTACAAACTGCTAGCCCAGGAGAAGATCAAAAGTTAGAGCACAGTTTTAACTTAATGCATCACTTTTGTATCATTGTGAAAACTGAAGAGTCATAAATTGGGAGCCATCCATAACTATTCCTGAGAAAGTTCATAAAGCTGACAAAAGTTATCAGAATTACCTTGTGACTAAATACACTCACTCCTGGGTGTATACTTTAAAGAACTGAAGAGATTTCGTCAACTAAATCCAGCTCATAGTAGTGTCACATCCTGTGTCACTCCTCTACCTGGAAGTTCTGCCCTCCTCCTTCCTGCCCAAGCAATTGGCCATGTGATCTTTATTACAACAATTTAGTAGCAAGATACCCTCTGATACAATTCTAGATTACCTTTAGGCACATGAGGAAGGACAAATATTTACAAAATGGAAAAGCCAGTGAAGGGCCATAGAAATGACAATACCACAATCCTGCTAGCACTTAGCTCTCTGACCATAGTACAGAGTTAACCATTGAAAATACAAAGACACACCTGTACACAATGTGAAGAAAGGTTTCCCCAACAATGGAACATACACACAAGGTGACATCTTTACAGGTAGAATGTGCTGAAATGGTCCAGGAACACTTGGCCACATGTAGATAGCCTCTGGCAAATAGAACACACAAAGCAGCTGTCTCTGAAGACGTATCAATGCTAGGAGAGTCCAAAGCATGAGTGTGGCCAGAGACTTAGGTACAAAGTGGTGGTTGTGATGGCAACAGTCACAGTGGCAGTGACTGCCCAACAGCTGCTGCTGCTTAGGTGATAAAATCAGTAGTACATTAAGGAATAAATGTCATATATATATATATATATATATATATATATATATATATTGTCAGGGCACTTACATCAAGACCTGATGACCTCCACACATACAGTATGACACACACATGTGTGCTGATGTGCATGCATGAGCACAAATAAGTAAATAAGTGTAATTTATAATTTAAAGCAAGACTATTCAACCTTACAAAATCAATATCCAACTTCTATAAGCTTAAAAATAAAAATATAATTGAAGATTGTCATATTTGATGAAAAACAATTCTATTATTATGCAGTGCTTTGAATAAACCAAGTGTTAGTGAAATAGACCATTTTAACTTAGTTTTTCATTGTAATCAGAGGCAGTAATAAATACATAGCATTTTTTTCAGTAAATACAAATCATGAAGTTTCTTGTATAACTTCAGTAACTTTCACGAGATAAAATACTGAAATTGTGTTGTATGAATTTATATTTAAAGTCTAACTTCAAAAACATGGTTTATTTTAAGAATGAGTTTTCTAGAAAGAAAAATCTGTGAACAATCAGATAAAGATGTATTAAAACATATTTTTTGCATTATTTATCAGATGTTTACCTCAATAGTATGAAAGACTGTAAAACACTCAGCTCTCAAGACACTTGTCTACTGGGTCTTACTCTGTACCCAGGCTCTCTTGAAACTCATGATTCTCCTGCTTCTACCTCTTAAGAACTAGGACTCCTGTCATGCAGTGAGCGCCACACTCAGCAAGAAAGATCTTAAATAATATTGCCAAAAATGGTTTGTGATTTGCATCTGTAATTGATGCTGCTTTCAATGGTACAAATTAAAAATGGAGCTGCTACTTTCAGACATTGTTAAGCACAATGATGTTCTGAATAGCTGCTCAACTCATAAGAAAAAAATTAAAGATGACAAATGAGATTACATCACTATAAAAACATGACACAGCAAAGGTAATTATCAACAAAGTGAAAAGCAGCCTGGATTGTACATAGAGTTAATGTCCAGGATATATAAGAAACTAAAATACAAGAATAAACTTTTTAACAGTCCAGATAATATAATTTAAAAATAAGCAAAGACCTCTATCAATAACCACTTAGTATCATTAGCCTCCAAGGAAAAGAAAATAAAAGCCACTATGAGGTTTCATTGTAGCCCAGTTACAATGGCTATCGCAATGCTGGAAGAGAGAGAATAAATAAACCCAATGTACTATTAGTCAAGATGCAAATCAGCATGATGGTTCCTCAAATAAACTAAAAATAAATTTGCTGTGTCATCCAGCCATCTCACTTTCTGTGCCAAGGGCCACAAAAGCTAAAGAGTTGTCTGGCAGCCATGTCTGTGGCAGCAGTATTCACCATAGCTAAGCTACAGAATTTGCTTAAGTGCCCACCTAAAAAAATGTGATGCATGTGTACATAATAGTTGCGTGGGCATGCCTGTTATAGAGTGTAGCCTTTTTCAGCCATAAGAAAGAATAAAACCCTAACATTTGCCACAGATTGATGGGTATGGATGTGCTTATATTAAACAGAGTGAAGCAGACACAGAAGCTCAGTATGTTCTCTCATATGGAGAAGCTAAAAAGTGTTGACCTAAAAGTGGGAAAATGCCTATGAGAGATGGAAATGAGTGTTGGAACATACAGTGGGAAAAGAGAGATTGGGTTGATTAATACAATACACATACTGAGAAATATACAACCTCTTTAGTACAGGTAGTTGAAATATCAATAAACATTAATAAATGAAACAAGGTTATGAAGAATATAAACTTTATGATCTACTATATGAACTCTCAAAAAAGTAAACCACAAAAAGTCAAGAATCAAGTTATAATATTATTGAGCATTTTTCATATATGAACTACATAAAATTAGGGCACCAAAATTAGTATTTCCTGCAACTTGCATTGCTTCCAGGTTTGGAGAAGGTTGCCACCTCTCTCTCACCTGTCTTACCAGTCACACAAACACTAGCTGCTGCGCTCAGTAATCAGGTTCACACCTGTATTTTGTAAGCAATTGAGGAGGTTCAAAGAGAAAAGTTTTATATTTTAGTATATGTAGTATCTGTTGTTTTCTCTTCTGAACAAAGCATGTCAAATGTTTTTTATTTTTCCCTCACCGAGTCCTGAAAACCACGTCTCCCTTTCTGATTTCTCCTGTAAGGAAGAAAGAGGAAGTCAGCAGGAAGGCTGAGCCCTCTATGTCTCTTCCTCCTTAGCTTCCTGCAGCCACAGCACCACCTTTCGTTTTCATCACATCTGGGGCCTGGTGCTAGCAGAAGAGCTTGACGCTTGCCATCCACTCCAGCTATATAGTAAAGAAAGACCAAATGAAGCACAAAACAATGAAGAGGTCATCTAGCTTCTTGGTCAGTCTTGTGACTCTTAATGCCATGCTGGCTTATACCTATCATCATGATGGCATTATGTGTGATTATGTATTTATATGTCATTTTCTTAGCATTTCCATTGCTGTGAAGAGACACAATCATGACATCAAATCTTTGCTTTTTGGGTTTTTTGAGTCTTTTTTTTTTTTTGTACCACATGATTTTATTGATATCTTTTAGTCTATTCGGCATTGTTGGTCACAGAGAAAGAACAGAAGCTTATAATTGATGGAACATTCAAACCTATGCCTCTGATGCTGTCCTACACATCTATTGCTACAGGAACAAAAATGTATAGAACAAGATAAATAAAGTTTTGATATATAGACACTTCATATAGTCTTAACCACTTATTTTGCTAGGTAGCATGAATAAAGTCAATGACATACAATTCTTTGAGATAAATATACGAGATATTTTCATATTATAATTTCACTGTACTTCTCTTTAAATAATTAAAAATCTCTCAACAGATAGCCCTTACTTTGACAGAGCATCTTTATTTTTTAATTTTTATTTTTTGATACTTTGTTTACATTTCAAATGTTTCCCCCTTTCCAGGTCTCCACTTTGGAAACCCCTATCCCCTCCCCCTCCCCCTGCCTCTCTGAGGGTATTCCACCTCCCACCCACCCGCCCACTCAATCCTGTCTTCCCACCTTGGCATTGACATCAAATCTTATAAAAGGAAACAATTAATTGGGGGCTGGCTTACAACTCAGTTTAGTGCATTGTCATCATACAGGCAGACGTGGTGCTAGAAAAGTAGGTGAAAGTTCTACACCTAGGTGCAGAGGAAGCAGAAAGAGAGAGTGGGACCCTGGGCCTGGCTTGAGCATCTGAAATTTGAAACCACCCCCCTGGACACACGTCCTCTCACAAAGACACAACTATCCCAACAAGGTCACATCTCCTAATAGTGCCACCGCCTATGGCCCTATGGACCATTTTCATTCAAGCCACCACAGTGATACATGGTATGATTCATCTAGCAGTTTTGATTGTATATGAGGTAGTATATGTTTGGAGTTTTTAAATAATATGTGACACGATATATTTAAGAGTTATATATAATTTGCTACAGTATATTCAAAGTTTACATAAGTTATTTTTTTCTATAACTCAAGTTGTAAATATTATTATCCTACTCTAAAGCATAAAAAATTGAGGGAGGGAAGTAGAAAATGTCCAAATAATATATAAATAAATTTTTATTTCTTCAGCTAAGTGATGTTTCCTAAACTTCAAACCATTACTATCAATATTCCTATCTTAGAAGGCAGTTTACAGAATATGATTTCAGCCTGAGCTTTCTGTTCCTCAATGGTCTAATCTGGATGCAATCAAAGGTAGGAATAATGGGCCCCTTCATTGCCATTCTTAATACAATACCTTCTGGATTATCTCCACAATCTCCAGTGAAGCAAAACAAAAGTTATTACTGCTCAGTGTCAATGTTGGGCAATGGTGGTGCATGGCTTTAATCCCAGCATGCAGGAGACAGAGGCAGGTAGATCTCTGAGTTCAAGGACAGCCAAGAATACATGGAGAAACCCTGTCTCAAAAAAAAGAAAGAAAGAAAGAAAGAAAGAAAGAAAGAAAGAAAGAAAGAAAGAAAGAAAGAAAGAAAGAAGGAAGGAAGGAAGGAAGGAAGGAAGGAAGGAAGGAAGGAAGGAAGGAAGGAAGGAAGGAAGGAGGAAAGGAAAGGAAAGGAAAGGAAAGGAAAGGAAAGGAAAGGAAAGGAAAGGAAAGGAAAGGAAAGGAAAGGAAAGGAAAGGAAAGGAAAGGAAAGGAAAGGAAAGAAAAGAAAAGAAAAGAAAAGAAAAAGGAAAGAAAGGTTATTACTGATCAGATTAATGCTTATTGAATGAGTTGGTTGATTTCCTATCCAGATCATCCTGTGCTTCAAATATGTCTTGGCCAGGAGAGAAAATTGCCTACATAGATATGATATTTTCTAACATTTTTTAAGTGGGGGTCAGTGGGTAGGTCACTGGGATATGGCTCAGTCAGAAAAGTGCTTTCCACCCAATCATGAGGACATGAGTTCAGTTCCCAAAACCTACAAGGACTGGAGAGATGCCTAGTTGTTAAGGGCAGGCATGCACTAACTGTTCTTACAAAGGTCCTGGATTCAATTCCAAGTACTCACATGGTAGCTCACAACAATCTGTAACTCCAGATACAGGAGATTTGAAGTTCTCTTCTGGTCTCAGTGGGCAATAGGTACACACCTGGTATACAAACATATATAGAGGCAAAATATCCATACACATAAAAATAATAAAATAATGATATTTTAAAAGCCAGATACAGCACAGTGCACATATAATCTCAGTTTGAGTATGTAGAGACAGGAGAGTGCCTGAGACTCACTGGCTAGTCAGTCTAGCTAAATTGACAAAATCCAGGTTCAATAAAAGATGTTGTCTAAAAAAAAGTAAAGTAGAGAAAAGCAGAGAAAGACACTCAGTGCCAACCTCTGGCCTCTACATGCACATGGAGGTGCTAATATGCACACATACACAGAGAGAGAAAGAGAGACAGAGAGAGAGACAGAGAGAGAGAGAGAGAGAGAGAGACAGAGACAGAGACAGAGACAGAGAGACAGAGACAGAGACAGACAGAGAGACAGAGACAGACAGAGAGACAGAGAGAATAAAGTAACATAAAATACAAGTTAATGCCATGTCTATCAGTATTCATCAGGAATATAATTCATGGCTTTTTAGTATGTGGGGGAATTTTCTTGTTGACCTATAAAACTTTGTCTGGCATAAATACCAATACCCAAAGAAACAATCCCAAACATCAAGGTTTCCCAGCATGAACTCAGTCTTACATGTAGCAAGTTGCTGTGAAAGCCACCCTTGTTTCTTAAACACTCTTTGAACTGATCTTAATCTCATTACATCAAGAATCCAATGAAGCACTTCCCACGCATTCATTTAGTGTTTTACTGAGAGTCTTGATATTTCCTTTTCAAAATTATACTTTGGCATAACTTGACTCTCTTTGCCTGAGGTTTTTTTTTCCACAAAAATGTAGGCTAAGAGACCTACTTTGCCGATTTGTGAAGATTAAGAGTCATGGTGTGTGAGACACTTCACACATAGCCATAAGATTGTGCCTGTGTAGCTAAGCAGGTGTTTCATACTTGGGACTAGGAGTGTGCGTGGTCAGTACATCACTGCCTGCTTGAGTACCATAGACTTTACACACTTGCCTGCAAAGACTTTTATACTTCTACAATCACAGGCTTTAGAATTCTTGCTGACTCTATTCTAATTATACACCTCCTACCTCATGGAAATAATGTGCAGTGGGAACTCCATGTGAGAAGCCAAGCTAGGTGACCTTCACCACTGGAAGCTCTCCAGTGCTTGTCTCCAGTAGGCTCTAGCAGATGTAGGCTCTTAGAGCTCTCCAATACTACCAACTAAGTGAATTGAAAGCAAAAGATAAGAAAGTCTTCCTAAGAAGTTATGCAGCAATGTTCCATATTTAAAACTAAACATAGAAACATGTTAACATCAAAGGCATTACTTTCAATAAAAGATGTGCTGAAGCAAAATAAGTATTTTATAAACTTTTTTCTTTTTGTTGTTGCTTTTCTTTGTTTTGTTTTTTTCCCTAGCCATAGCCCAGTTTTGTTTACACTCGTTGCAAAGCATGACTTAGGGTTAAACAACAGGTGCCAGGGCATGGGAAGTTGAGGTTCATGCAGACAGTAGAGGTGGGTGACAAGGATTGTAGAAGAAAAGGGAAAGCAGGGGATGGACAGGATCATCTTCCAGTGTCCCTCAGGCTCCCAGATGTCCAGGGACAGAGAGCAGGGCGAGGCTGCCTTCAGGATTTAACACAGCCAGTCCAATGAACCGGCCAGGTCCTCCACACCCAGGGTCATGCCACCAACGATGGCCATGCCTCCAGTCCATCTTTCTTCATGGCCTCATCAATGAGATGTTCCAGCTCCTTCATCTGGTTGTTCTGGGGCTCAGTCTACAGCAGTCCTCACACATTCTTTAGAGCCTTTTCGTATTACTTGAGTCGGTAGTTATTCACCTCCAGGCATAATCCAGCTGTTCCTTTGTGCTCCCTTTGGGCAACAGCTCCTCCAGCAGCACGATGCCTCTACAGATGTTATCATTGAATTTGCTTCGCACCAGGAACCAGGCATATTTAAACTGTGTGCTCTAGGACACAGAACCAGCCGCTGAAATTTACTTTCAAAATTCTTCAGATCTCCCACAGACATCAACTCGTTCAGCACAGCCTCCATGGCTTAAAGATTTGCCATTTCATTCTTATTAGGTGTAAAGTTTCTCTTTGTATTTGAGTGGTTTTATCTAATATTTTATTATAAAAATTTCAAGCAGATGGAAAGATAATTTACATAATTATGTAATTATCGTCTATGCAACCTACTAGCCATCATCAGACCATCTTATTTTACACTTTATTTAAAATTAAATTGCAGCTATTAGAATATTTCTCTTTGAGTACTTCAGTATAAATTAGATACCACAGGACAAGAGCCCAAAAGAAATTGCATTAATTTTCTTCAAGATAAACTTTATATACAATAAAACATGTATATTTAAACTATGCCGTCAATGATTTCTTGAAAAATACATGTACTTTCATAACACAAACTCCTAACAACATAAAAGTAATTAATCCATTTGATTTGTCGGCCTTTAATTATCTGTCAATTCCCATGCTGGTAAAATGATTCTTAATTTATATACCTTATTTATTTACATTCTCATGTTTTCAGAATCATTTTGCATATTCTAACTTAGTTAGTTTTCCTCTTGAATTTAGGGATGGATGCATTGTTGTAAGGCTCAGTTCACCATGGTAAAAACAATACGAAAATGTATTTCCCATTATATTTTCTTTGGTTTCATATTATATATGCTACTTATATTATATATAATATATATTCTTAAATTTTTGCTATGGTCTCTAGAAAATTTTCAGTTTATTATTTTGTGTTTTAAAACATAGTTGTTATCTACAAGCAACAATTTTAAATTTATTTTCTTCTGTTTATGTTTACATTTCTTTTTTTAAGAAAATGGTAATATTTTATCTGACTTTTTATAGTCAGTATTTTCTGAATACAGTAAATGTGCCTTCTCTTATGAAAGCGGTTTTAGCTATTTATCTTTTCTTAAAAATTGCTCTTTCACCTCAATAGCACATTGGACAAAAGCCATTTTCATCCCTTCCGTATAATGATTACTTCCTCAGTCTCATTAATTACTTATGTAATTGTACTTATCTCCATTTACCTGGCTTTGCAATGAACTATATGGACCTATTTGTGAAGTTTTGTTCTCCATGTTGGAGCAGCTTTTATAGGAAATTCCTTTTTAATGTTTAATGCATGCAATTTTATCCATATAGCACATTTTAAATTCATATGCATATGTTAGCTACTAGATGCCAACACAGTAGTCGCTATTGAAGCATACTGGATGACTCTTTCTTTAAATATTTTTTTACAAGAGAACTTAAAATCTCAAAAAAATTAAACAACTACTGTATCAGAATAGAAATAAAAATTTCACGATATCTGCCCAGGTTTGTGTGATTCCAACACCTGCATTCTTTCTACTTCCCCAGATGGCATCATTAGAAAAACTCTCTCTCTCTCTCTCTCTCTCTCTGTGTGTGTGTGTGTGTGTGTGTGTGTGTGTGTGGGTGGGTGGGTGGGTGGGTGAGTGGGTGGCCTTGGGTGCCCTAGAACTATTCCATAGACCAGTTTGGCCTCAAATCCACATAGATCTGCCTGCCTCTGCCCCCCAAGTCCTGGGATTAAAGGCATGCAACACCACTGCCCAGCAATACACAAACTTTTTAAGATAAGTCTTTTAAAAGGAGGTCTTCCTTCTTTGGAATGAAGAAAGAATTCTGACTAGTCAGCATCATTAGCAATCCTGTAATAACGGCAGAAATCTAATTACATGATAATGACAGATCAGATTGAAAGGATTTATAAAACTTGAAAAAGTTTTATAAACTTACATTACATCATGAAAAAAAGTATAAGAAATATAAAATGATATATGTTAAGTATAAAAATCATCAAAACCATAATAAACTGCTTAAATGAATAAATTCTATAAATGTCTAAATATCTATTAATAAGAGATCATAAGTATCAAGAGTATTACTGGTGTCAAGAATTGCCATAAGTGTGGCAAACATTAGCTTGTTTGTGCAGCATCCTATCAAATGGGGTGTCCTAATTTAGTTTAAAGAACTAAGGTAAAGGAGGTTAGTCTAAAGGTCATTCCCAAGATTTATAGCACATTTTGAATTCTAAGAAAGGTAGGTTGAGCCCAAGTATTTGAATTTTGATTAGTAGAACAAATGGTCTATTATCAAAAACTGATTTAATCAAGAACTGAACTGTTGAATCTACCTAATCTTCAAAACTGAACATTCTTACAGGTTCAATGAAATGAATTTTAATTACAACCTGCTCTTTTGCCCCAGTCACAGATATGATTGAGAGAACGTGCGTGTGGGTGGATTTTACAAGAGGGTCTTCTATTAGATATGCATGCCAACTTGGATCAGAATGTTCTGATAAGCGTGCATCTCTGCTCTTGCCTTCATATGCTCTGTACTTGCTTTGAACTGATCCGTATTCTGCTGTCTTCTTTTCACAGCCTTCTAATAGCTGGACAGCTTCTGCCTCTACCAGCAGACATTAAATTCCTTAGAGAACAAGGACTCCTTCCTCCTCCCTTACCTTTAATTAAAATACATGTTTTATTTATTCTTCAAGAATTTCATACACATAAACATGCATACACACACGACATACATGTAAAAAGGAAAAAAGAATACTTATTATTCTTATTTCCACTACCAGTCATCAACTATCAATATGTCCTAAACTAGGGGTGGTGCTCTTTCCCTTTTATCATTGTATCAGGAAGTATCTATATCTGCAATGTTTCCCAACAGGAAGCTATTGGTGGAGGGTGTCTCCTGGCAAGTGCTCCCCTGGGCCACAGAGCAGTGCAAAGAGCCTTACCCCAGCATGAAAAATCAGCCACCATGAGCATTGGTGAATGCTAATGTTGAAGCCAAATAAGTTGCTACTTTGGCCAGAGGTAAGATAGGAAGCTGGGAGTAGGTAGGGCATGAAAGAGAACATGCACAAGGAAAGGGAGCTAAGATTCAGGAGTGTCAAAGAAAAGTCTAACTTTTGCATATTGCAAACAAGTATTTCATACTATTCTTATAATAAAACCCTTTAAAATAAAATAATAAATAAAAATAAAATGATTAATAATAAAATAATTTCTATCACCATCTCATCACAAAAGTATTTGTTTAATTATGCAAATTATTGTAAGTCCTTTTTTTCTCTTTCTAAAAAGTGTGTATAAAAATGAAAAACTGTGATAACATGCCCTGATACAAAAAAGCATGGGCATTTTAAGCTGTTTCAGAGAGCAAAGTCATGTTGTATGCCTTCAGATGAAGTCAAAAAGCCTGGGTTCAACTTTGAAGAGAAAATACAAAGTTTATAAACACATAAATATTTCTATAGCAACATCTTCAAAATTCATTACTGTGTCATAGTAACTTAAATCCTTAATCTTTTTCAGTTTTCTTGAAGTACAAAGCTCTTTATGATAATGTTTTCCTCAGCTTTCTGATATTTAACTTTCAAAAGCTTATTTATTGTATAAGAGAGGACAGGGAACTCTGTGTAGAATTTTCAAGACTAAGAAATAATACTACCTTGACCAGTTGTCCTCAGCCAGTGGGACTTCTACCAAAGGATATCTGGAACATCTGGACATTTTCCCTATCCAGGGGGCAAAAATGTGCTACTGGCACCTAGTAAATGGTCAGAGATGCTTCTAGAAATCCCAGGATAGACAGGATAACCCCTTAAAGGTTCATCTTGTTCAACATGTAAAGAATGCTAATGTTGAGAAAACACCCTTAAGAAATACTATCTCGGCCACCAGGGGTCCATAGCCAAGGAGCACCAGGAGAAAGCTACCCTCCCAGGAGCATGGAAAAGCCATGAATGGGGTTAGGGCGAGCACCACTGCTCACAAGGACCCGCCCGGAACCCTCGGGTCACAGGGACTGAGGTAAAGTCGGGGACAGGAACTTTACGATTTCCATCTGTGCCTGGGAACCTCAGCCTGGGTCACAGGGCTCCAGGGGAGAGCTGGTATCCCAGGAGTGTTGACACACCTTTGAGCACAGGAAGGGCCACTGCTTCTGTTCCAACTCACTGGATCAAGAGGGAACCTTGCAGAGCCATCAGGACATAGGAGCCAAGGGACAGCTGAGGACAGGATCCTTCTGGTTTCTGTCTGCACCCCAGAGCTGACCCTGTGCCACAGTTCTCCAGGCCCAAGTACCTCTCATAGAGAGCTGGTCTTCAAGGAGTATTGACACAGAGACCTGCAGGAGGAGCAAGCCACAGTCAGAGTAAGACCAGCTAACATCAGAGTTAACAAGATGGCAAAAGACAAGGGTAAGAACATAAGGAACAGAAACCAAGGCTACTTGGCATCATCAGAACCCAGCTCTCCCACCACAGCAAGCCATGGATACCCCAACACACCAGAAAAGCAAGACTCAGATTTAAAATCATTTCTCATGTTAATGATAGAAGACTTTAGGAAAGAAATAAACGCCCTTAAAGAAATACCAGAGAACAGAGATAAACAACTAGAAGCCCTTAAAGAGGAAACACAAAAATCCATTAAAGAATTACAGGAAAACTCAATCAAACAGGTGGAATTACAGGAAAACACAATCAAAAAGACAAAGGAAATGCACAAAACTATCCAGGAGCTAAAAATAGAAATAGAAACAATAAAGAAATCACAAAGGGAGACAACCCTGGAGGTAGAAAAACTAGGAAAGAGATCAGGAAACATTGATGTAAGCATCACCAACAGAATACAAGAGATAGAAGAGAGAATCTCAGAAGCAGAAGATAGCATAGATAACATCAACACAACAGTAAAAGGAAATGCAAAATGCAAAAAGGTTCTAACCCAAAACATCCATGAAATCCAGGACACAATGAGAAGACAGAACCTAAGGATAATAGGTATAGAAGAGAGTGAAGATTCCCAACTTAAAGGACCAGTAAATATCTTCAACAAAATTATAGAGGAAAACTTCCCTAACCTAAAGAAAGAGATGAACATAAATATACAAGAAGCTTACAGAACTCCAAACAGATT
>JAPYYD010003377.1:0-14229 GCA_028551405.1 Uromys caudimaculatus
AAACAGTGCAGGGGTATAGGAGACAAGGATAGTGCAGACATGTGCAGCACAGGTGCCCAGGGCTTTAGAGCAGGCGTTCTGGGAAGAGAGCCGAAACACTGACTGGAGGATTTTTACATAAGATGTCGCTATGAGTCCTAGGTCCACTGTTATCACTGACAGGGCCACTGAGATTCCATATGCTCTGTTAATGAGAGTGTTGGCACTTGCCAACTTTACCACAGACATGTGCTCACAGTAGGCATGAGAGATGACATAGTTTGTATAGTAAGGCAGCCTCTTAATGAGAAGAGGGCATGGCAAAACCATGAGCACACCTCTCATCAGGCCGATGAGACCTAGTTTAGTCACCATAGATGTTGTCAGGATTGATGCCTAATGAAGAGGGATACAGATGGCCACAAAGCGATCGAATGCCATGGCTACTAGGATGGCTGACTCCATGATGCACAGTGTATGGATAAAATACATTTGAGTTAGACAGGCATCGAAGTCGATTCAGTGTGCATCCAACCAGAAGATGCCAAGCATCTTCAGACCTGCAGAAGAGGAAACACACATGTCATTCATTGCCAGCATGCAAAGGAAGAAATACATAGGCTGGTGGAGACTTGGCTCTAGCTTGACGGTAGCTATGATTAGGCTGTTCCCCAGCAGTGTCAGGACAAACAGGAGACAGACAGGGATGCCAATCTAGCAGTGAACATTTTCCAAGCCAGGTATACCAACCAGGAAGAAAGATGCAATGTGTTGATGAGTAACATTGTCTACCATGTTAAAATCCAACTTGTTGTATGTTTGGTAGAAAATACCACCGGTAATATTCTATAAACAGAAAATAGCATTGTAAATTTTTCCATGGTTCTGGTTCACTTGAAAACACTTTCCAAGAAGGGCTGACTCAACCAAACTTGTAGAAAAACTAACGTAAATGGCTTGGTTCTTTAAGGTTTAGCATTTCAATCTGAAAAGGAAATAAGTTTCTTCATTATTTTTTCTACGCATTAGTGTTTACTTCAATTTGAGCCACTTATAGTTCTTGTAAAGTCCTAGAGCTGTATAATGTAGTGTATATCATTGTTGTTGCTGGCTACTCTCCTCTCCAGAATCGAAATCAAATTCAGGAATGGCATGGAAATACTCACATTACACATTACTTAGCAGATGTAAGAAGATTCTGTCACTTTAAAATCATAATTTTATCCTGAGTGGAACTAAGGACTTAGTCACTCTAACAGGACCTGATAAAAACAAAGAACATGGATTATGGACATAAATCCTTTATCATATTTAAAAATGAATGAGAGCACATTTCATACTGTCAACAGGAAAATCATATATATTTCCATTTCAAAATTGTGTGACTCTTCATTGTATCATATAGAAAAAATCCCAGCAGAGATAGAAGGACAGGCGTTTCTAACACAAATGAGGGAAGCACAGGCAAGTTGGTCATTTCAGAGTTGCTTTGCCTGGAAGGTGGCAACAGAGACACAGCTCGATGGGACGATTACTGTGTATCTACCCTCAGTTAGAGACTACCTTACTCGTGTAAAACTGTCCTATTTGAAATTTTTCATATTTTTTTTTCAAAATACCAACGTCCTCGTAAATTTCTATTTGCCAAGATTAAATCTTTAAAGAGAAGGGCTTGTGGACAGGTGAATACAGGCACACAAAATGAAGAAATAGAAAGAATGCACAGTAACGCTTTTAAAATTGTTCCATGTGGGCCCATGATTTGGAATACTCTCGGTGAGCCACAATCTGTAGGCTGAGCCCTTCCTCTAATGCAGCTTCCCTCCCTGCCTGGTGATGGGAAGGCAGCCATACTCACCAATTGAGGATTTACATATCCACAGCAAGCCTACAATCTGAGGATTTCCTCTCAATGTATCTTTTAGCATTTACAATTATCATGAATCATTCTTCTTGGAATCGAGCTTCAATCTAGCATGGAAATTTTGGACCATTATCTGCACCCTTCATGACACAGTTTTTCATAGATATTCCTCTGTAAAATCTTTCTTGCCTAAAAGTTTAAATGAGACTTTTGGAGAAACAAACTTATTTTTCCTTACTTATCATCAAAAACTGCTATTCTGGGTTAATGCAAATATATTTCTAAAATATTGTTAATAAAAATGCAATTTTTTTCTGTTACTGAGTGAAAATTATACATTCAGTTTTTACCAGAAAGCTATGCTTCAGTGTTGAAGTTACAGTGTACATTCGAAGATTATTGCCTCAGGGATAATAAATTAAGGCAAAATGTGAACATTAAACTTTCAGTTATAGAAGGGTTTACATATTTACCAAACATCTGCTATTTGTAAGACTGCTCAGCAGAGAAGCATTAAGCGAAGTTCTATTCTTGATCTGATTCAGAATGAATTAGCCTTATAAAAGGCTGACTGGAGTTTAAAAGGCATGGGGGTAAGCTGAACTTTATAACTGTAAGACCACCTAGAATTTAGCAAGGGTACTTTCCCAAAGTGTATAAATAAAATTCTTCCTGGTTGTTAAAATCCTAACATTTTCTTTTCAGTAGGTTTGCTTTTATGAAGTCTGCCTTGGAAAAAAGGGGAAATTTAGTCCCTCTACCAAAATTTTGGCAGAGTCCAGGAGGCACAGATTTGTAGACAACACTGGAAATTGGATCTGCTTATCCCTTTGGCCCATAGATAACCTCTCTCCCCCAGGCTCACTTTGAATGGGACTCCTTGCAGTGTAGTCTTCAGCAGACAGGCAGGTTTCAGTTCTACTCTGACCTCTAATTTCAGGTGACAGTATTTTCATCTTTCTAAACTCAGAAAATACTGGATTGTTTCATAGAGCCTGAGCAGTGACAGTATTTGTTTCTGAATCTCTGGGCACAGACATTTGCCTAGAAGTCTCAACTTGATAGCAGATGACTCACAAGAAAGACTGGAATTCTGATGCAGCTTTCCTTTAATATATTGCCTATTCTATCTTAATGTGTTAGGATAACACACACGAAGAATCTCTAAACTGGATTTATTTAAATGCCAACATTTCATCAATCATAGCTAAATTTGTGATTCTGCAAGTGTTCTCAGCTTTCTGTCTGGTGTTATTCTCATTCATCAATAATTAACTGTAAAAGAAATTTATAAAACTCCAATAATGGCACAATAAATTCTTACATAGCAGAAGTTCTACCCTCTTCTTCAGCCTCAAAAGCATCTGAAAATTGTTTCCATCTTGTGTCTGAACCACCTGTCTTTCCACCGATATAGTTTACTCAAAGATATTTCAATCTCTACTCACTTCACTTTGCTCCATGAGGTGGATTTCGTTAACATTTTTTCTACAATGATTTACACAAGTGGATACACTCCTGCCACAGAATTGTCAAAATTCTTCCTCAAGCAGTGAAACATTCCATAATATTTGTGTCCTCACTCCAAATCGAATTAATCAGATTCTCGGTTCTTAACTCTAGAAATGTAATACCACTGGGATCTGTATGGATCTTCCTTCCCTTTTGACTTTTTACCTCCTTATCTCTACCATTGTCTTATATTCTGTGAGACCAGGTTGCTTTGTGCAGGTGAGAGTTCATGTTGGTGGCGATGGCTGCTAATGTGTGATCCGGGTGCTCAGGAGGCCCATCAGATCTGGAGGTAGAAAATCCCCTTGGGAGATGTAATAGTAAGGGGAAAAGAGGATGGGGTAGCCTGAAACACATAGCAATACAAGGTCCCTCAGCACTTCCATGTTAACCCTGCACACTTCACAGACATGGTGTAGTTTGAGAAATTGTCCCTTCCTCAGCAAATACTTTAGTGTCTATTGAGACAAATCACATAACTGAAGTGGAAACAAATGTGATCTCAATGGAAATCTGTAGTGGTTCTCTATATCTGCTCCCATTATCTGCTGGTGGCAGCCACTCTGATGATTATTAAGGTGGGCACCAAACTATAAATTCCAATAGATAAAAGTAGAAACTAACTTTGCCCTCTCTAACTCAATTTGGTGATAGATTCATTGTTAGGAAACATTGCTACTTGAGGTAGTCTACCATGTTTGGATTGGTCCTCTGAGCTGGGGGCCAAATGGAAAAATAGAATTAGAGTTTTTCCTCATATAAGCATTTGAAGAAAGAAAATATTCAGAGTCACTTTAGAAAGTTGTAAGGATACATTTGTATGTCCCATGACAGCATGATGACATGCTACTACCTTTGCCTATATAACCTCTAATAATACATCACTACCTGTGTTCCAGTCTGCTGTGCCAATCCCTTTGGCCCATAATAAGCATGCAGTTCAAGTTTTATTGCTGCCACTTGTTGACCTTGTTGTCAGTCCTTTGCTCAAAGCTGCCACTGATATGACTGGAGAATGTGTTGAACCAAACACTGTTATATCAGGTCATACATAGAATCAAGCAACAATGAATTGGCAGTGATTGGGAAGAAGCCAGCATCGTTGAGGTGAAATCTTCTGAGAAGTGTTTTCTGAGAGCACAGAGCCTGCATTCTGGAAATAGCCAGGGTTGTACATTGTGCTGTGGCTGGACTTGGTAATGTTTAAGAGTCACCCAGGTGGTACTGGTTTTGAAGGCATGACAGAGTCATGAAGAGCAGCTGAGGACTGGGCGCTGTGATAGGACATGGAAGGCCATTGTTGAAGATGCAGCTTCAGCTGCAATTGACTGCCAGAACTGAAGGGGTCATACAAAGGAGGTGAGGTTTGGCACCATGAAGAGAGCCTATAAGAGGCTGTTGGTAAAGCCTAGTTGCAGCAGAAGACAGCAGTGTTTTAGAGATGTCAGTACCATGAGGTGGCCACCAAGAACAGCAGCAGCAGTGGAGTACAGGTAACTGGAGCGTAGAAGACAAGGTGTGTGCTACAAAGGGCAGAGCGGGAGAAGTGACTCAAGCCTTTGGAGAAACCCAGAAGATTTTGAGTGGATCCCAGATATTGGATGGCTGGAGTTTGATTTTGCTTTTGATTGTGACTGTGCCCTGATATATTTTTTCTTCCTGAAGGAAGAAAGTATTTTAGTTGAGCCCACAGTTAAGAGACTTCTAATGGTAAAAAGACTTTGAATGCTAAGAGATTGGATATTTTTAAAGGGATTGAAATTTGGATATGTAAGAATTTGCGAAGACTGTGGGACTTTTAAAGTTATTTAGATCTTGGGGGATGAATAAAAAAGTAAGGGTCGAGGTTTAATAGTGATATATTTGTGTGTCAAGTCAACAAGGGGTCAATTGTACTGTCTGGTTTTGTGTCAACTTGACACAAGCTGGAGTTATCAGAGAGAAAGGAGTTTCAGTTGAGGAAATGCCTCCCTGAGATCCAGTTGTAAGGCATGTTTTCAATTAGTGATCAAGGTGGGGCGAGCCCTGTGGGTGGAACCAACTGTGGACTGGTAGTCTTGAACTCTAAAGGAAAGTCAGCTGAGCAAGCCAGTAAGTAACATCTCTCCAGAGCCTCTGCATTAGCTCCTGCTTCCTGATCTGCTTGAGTTCCAGTCTTGACTTCCTCTGATGATGAACAGCAGGGAGGAACTGTAAGCTGAATAAACCCTTTCCTCCCCAACTTGCATCTTGGACATCATGTTGTGCAGGAATAGAAACCCTGACTAAGACAGGCAGGGAAGGGTGACAGAGGGTAAGGGATAACTGACAGGGCCAATGGCCAAGCTTCCCATCAGAAACAGCAGGGCAGAGCCAGGGCCAAACATGTCTTGCTGATTCACCCAGATTTGGAAGTGACTGAGACAGATCTCAAAACTGGAACCAAGATTAGGATCTCCTATAAAGCCACAGAAACTTGAGCCAGGCTCAAATTTGTCCTCAAGCTCCAAACCAGGGCCAAAATGGGGCCAGACAAGTTTCACTTCCAAATCACTGTTCCTTATCAAAGAAGTCAGGACGGGTGCCTGAGAGGGGGAGGAACCTGGAGAAAGGAACTGATGCAGACATCAGAGATGGGTGCAGCTTACTGGCTTGCTCCTCATGATTTGCACTTCTGTCCTTTTCTTAGAACTCAGAACCACAAAGCCAGGATGGTACCACTCAAAATGAGCTGTGACCTCCAACATCAAACACTAATTAATAACGATTTTATTCAGGGATCTCTCCTTTCAGAGAACTCTAACTTATAAATGTTGCCATAAAAAAGTCAGCGCAGTTAGTTTTGGTTTTCTAAGTTATTCATAAATTCCAGAAGATATATAAAATTGTCACAGTTTTGTGACATGGCCAGAATGACATAGTTCAGAGATAGGATGCAGAGATATGAGAACTGAATGAGCCATCCCTTAATATTATATGTATGATCCTAGTGGTTTATGTTGCTAATAAATATATGTTTAGTAAGTTTTAAAAAATCATCTGAATCCAAAATGCAAATTCATTTTTATGTTTTTAATTTAAATGAATTCCATCACTTCCTTTCCTCCCTCCAGAACCTTCAAATTGTCTTCCCTCAAACCCTCCTATGTTCCTCACTATCTAGCTGATTGTCTCCTTTTTATTATATTTGTTTGTGTGTATACACATATACTCACACACACATATACACAAATTTATATATATTTGAGTACTCTTTTTTCTTGTTCAGTCCATTTTTGTTGTTTGTATCTCTATGATTTCAAGGCAGACCACTCTGAATTGGAAAACAGCAAGAGAGTTCGTCCCCAAGAAAGGCTAATTCTCCTTCTACCAATAGTAATTAAATGCCTGTAGTTCTTCACCTGGTGTAAAACACTAAAATATCTCCCCCTTCTTGAATAATATGCCTATAAATAGATATTGCTTATATCTTGCTTATATAGCCATTATTAAGAGAGATTGTCACAGCAAAATTATTAGGATCCTGTCTCTTGAAATATTTCTACTTTATTTTCTAGGATGCTCCCTGGCCATAAATATACAAGCAGTGATGTAGATGTGTTCTCTGGGGCTGAGCTCCTGATGAACTCTTAATCTCTACAGAGTGACCAGCTGAGATTTCTATGATACTCTGCACTTGATGTGGGGAGAAGAGCTTCTTTGATGATGGGTGGTAACTACACTACTCTACTCTACTATAGCTGAGAATTTGGAATTAGGGATCACATAAGAGACAATAGGCCCTGTTTGTATTTCTGGGTATGGGTTTCCTCACTCATGATAATCTTTCCAAGGTCCATTAATTTACCTTCAATTTTTATTATTTTACTTTTATTTACAGTTGAGTAAATTCACCATTATGTGTTTTATCACATCTTCCTTCTGAGTTCATCTCTTGAAGAATGGTTTAGGTTTTTATTTTTCAATACCTTGCTACCATGTATAGGGTAACTATAAACATCACTGAGCAAGCACTTGATCTTTAAGGGGCCATGGAATAAGAAGCACCCTTTACTCATACCAAAGGAGTGGTCAAAATCAACTTCAAAAGCAATCTGGGTTGGAAAAAAGATCATTTATCTTTTATTTACAACTACTGGCACAATCTTCTCTCTTACTCCCATGCAAGAAAATAACCAGTCACGACAATGTCTGGAACTCTGTGTACCAAAGTTTCCCAGATAGTATTGCCTGTGCTATTCTCCAAATAGGACTCTATATCATTTTACTGAATAAAAATGCCTGCTTCTTCTCAGCAGTGTCTGGAATCAAACTTAACAAGATAGTGGTTGTCATCACTAGAATTATCTTTCTGGCTTAAATGTCTATTGTTGACTTTGTTATTTGATAAACATTTGCCACCATTGTACCTGGGCAGACTTTTCACGGATATACTTTTACTATAGTAATCATTCTGAAATGAGGGCTGTGTCTACCTCCTTTGACTCTGTGCAGGATTCTAGAAAGTGCAATCTCTTCCATTTGAGCAAAAATATTGAAAGACTTAGCCCTAAGTAAGTGACAGACAGCATGGAAAATTATGGATTTGATACAAACCCTTATATACTTTAATCTCAAAGACTACACACCAATGTACAACTCAGGAACCGTAAGCTCACTAAACCAAGTAACTTACCTTAGTAATCAGTTAACACCAAAGTGAGATCTTTACATAGTGCTTCAGGCTTTGAACATATTATGCCAAAATCAATCAATAATAAAGAACAGTCAAGTATCAGGGACATAAGTAGGTTTCTATTGCAATGTTTTGCTTGATTTCTCCTGCCTGAAATGTTGTCAACTTGATAAAATTTCAGGAACAGTTTTCAGAGAGTAATTAGAATCGAGTTCTTGACGAAGGCAGTGAGAGCAAGTGAAGCAAACTAATCTGTATCTGTTTGGTCTTAATACTGAAGATGACAGGGTTCATGAAAGGGGGAAAGGAAGTAGATGTAGCTCATTGTGATATGAACAACATGAGGAATATTCTTTCCAAACCTGTGAATAAAAGTCAAACCAACCACAGTGACATAGAAGACCAGGATGCAACAGATATGGGAGACACATGTGTTGAGGGCCTTGGCCCGCTCATTTGTGGAAGCAATGCCCATGACAGTCTTGAGAATCAAAATGTAGGAGAAACAAATAATTAAAAAACCCAAAAGAACCATGCAAAATAAAACCACAGCTGGATAGAGACGATTTAATGTGATGTCAGCACAGATTGATGACATCTTGGTGTAGACAGAAAGCATGGAAGAGTACATGGGATCGACAATAGGGAAACCAATGCAGGTGAATGATTATTGGCATGATTGACAGGCCAGCCCTCATCACTACACCTATGCTAATCTTTATTACCCTAGTATCAGTAAGGATGGTGGTATATCTTAATGAGTTGCGAATGGCAATGAACGGTCATAGGCCATAGCAAGCAAGACCCCTGACTCCACAAGAGAGAGACTGTGGGTAAAGTAGGCCTAAGAGAAGCAGGCTCCATGGCCAATTTCCCTGTGATCTAACCATAGTACCCCCAGCACTGTGGGCATGGTGGTCAAGTTACTCCAAGATCCGTAGCTGCCAACATACCTAAGAAATAATACATGGGCTCATGGAGGTTATGGTCATCCTTAATGAGGAAAAGGAGGGTGCTGTTGCCAAGCAGAATGGAGAGATAGGCCCCCAGTAATGGGAGGGAGATCAGGTGATGTGCTTTCTCCAGACCTGGGAAGCTTGTGAGCAGGAACGGGTAGGTTGAGGTGTTGAGCCAAATTACAGGCATTGCAGATGCCAAATTCCCTTTAGGTAAAATGGTAGGAAATGGTTCCTTAGAGTTTGTCTCTTGAAGATGCTGCCTGCTGTTTGGATGTTCAGAGGTAATGTTTTTCAAAACAATGGTAATTCAGTCATCCCTGGGGACTTTCTAGATATGGAAAAAACAGGATATGTAAAGAACAGCTCCATGCATTACTTCAAGATTTCTGTAAGAGTACTGGAGTGTACATTAGCGATAAGCTATGTATGATGAATAGATCTAGATCAGATGTTCTCAGCCTGTGAGTCTTGACCCCTGTAGGAGTTGCATGACATTCTCACAGGAGTCCTGTATCAGATATCCTGTATATCAGATATTTATATTATAAATCATAGAAGTAGCAAAATTTACAGTTATGAAATAACGATTTTGTGGTTGGGGGCTCACCACTAGAGAAACTGTATTTAAAGGGACACAGCATTAGGAAGTTTGAGAACTCTTGATGTAGATGAAGTCCAAATACTCCAAATAAAACAAAGTATTAAAAAAGCAAAAGAAATAATAAAAAATAAACAAAGCTTGAAACCACTGTAATTCTGACAGTGTCACTGCTTACAAAGTATTTTTGCATGGTATCATCTTTACTGAAAGTGTTGAGAATTGACCTACTGATTTCCCAGAATGAATGAACCTGGAAAGTGTGAAAGCATCTAAGTATTCTTTGACAATCAAGTATGGATAGCTAATTGCAAAATAATATAACAATATAAACAAATATATAAAAGACAGTTAAGTGTAGACCTTGATAAATGCAATGTATATTTAAGAATTATTCAGTGTATGAAATTCTGGATTTTGGAGGAGGCTACAAGATGACAGAAAACTGACTTTTATGTGTGTCATTGCTCTTATACTTAACAAATATCTCTCTTTTTTTTTGATACTTTATTTACATTTCCGATGATTCCCCTTTTCTTTGGAAACCCCGTGTCCCCTCCCCCTCCCCGCCTCTGTGAGGGAAATCCTCCTCCCACCTACCCGCCCACCCATTCCCATATTCCCACCTTGACATTCCCTTTTACTGGGGCCACTAGCTCTTTTTAAGCAGAACACTGCTCTAGTATACTCTAGCTTCTCACAAACTCTTTCTCCACAAATTATAATGTCATCATTTACATTGTTTAATAATATATTTCATTGTATATAATATTTCATGAAGTATATGCAGTAAAAAAAGAAGAGGATCACTTGAAGGCATATGAAGATATATGGCTATGACATCACCTACTGAGAGAAGCACAAATAGAAACTGATTAGACATGCTCACATGCATATACTTATTATTTGAAAAGTTCATACAAGCGTGTTGGTTTCATTTTAAAAGCTATGGCATTAGATGGGATTTAATTATACTGAGAAATCTTTGGGACTCAGAATTCTAAGGAACCATTGGATACACACAGGCAGATGTGTTTCATTATCCAGAGTAATTCAGAGGAATATAGCCATACTCCTTTCTGTTTGGTGTGGACTATTCATCTCCCTGTATTTCAGTGTCCTTTCAGACATTACTCACATGACCCGCTTTCCTCCGCACAATGTGTGTCCAAGATCGCTGGACTTCACTCTGCCAGATTTGCATGCCGTCTCACAGGTCTTGCTTTCTAACAGTATTGAAGCTGAGGAGCCACTTAAGATCTGGGGTTGACATTTACAAAGGATGTTAATGATTTCTGTCTTCATCTTGCTATTAACACTAAGAGTAAGAAAAAATTAGAATTGCTAAACGGAATGACTTCCTCATTTTGAATGTTTGATTACAAAAATTTTTATGGACAAACATCTGTATTATTCATTCTGAGAGTTTTCAAGTGATCCTATTTTCTTATGAAGCCTATAGAAAAAAAGAATGAAATAATACAAGGATGTTTGAATTCAAGCAAATATATTGCACTGGATTTCAATTGAGCAGCAGATATTGTGCCCAGCTAGTAAGGAAAGGCGAGTCAGAAATCATGAAATTTCTCAAGATGACATTGATTCTGGCACTAAGAAAAGAGGGGAAAGCAATTTTTTAACATGTCAGAAAAGTAGACACATAATTTTAGAGAAGAAAATGACAGAATTAGAAGTGTAAAGGTTGGAAAATTAAGTTCAGACAGGAACTCAAAGGGAAACAAAAATACACAATTCATCTCTGTGGCCCTGGTTTGTTCCCACCTTCTTCTTTACACATGCCTTAGTATTGTATTTGTTGTTTTATTATTATTATCTTTACTATTGTTATTCTTAGATAATTTTATAAGGTATCTAATGAAATATACATTCTTCATTATTCCCAGCAATTCCCTTCATACCATGACCAAAACTCCCTTGGAGTAACCTGATGTCTTCTTTGAATGTAGACATCATAGAGACAACTCCACGAGAAGCCAGGATGGAGGGGTATAGGAAAGTCTTTTGGACCCAACGCCATCACCCATGGATTCTTGGCTAAGAATGCTTTTTCTCTTAGTGATAAGTCAGATACCTGTTTCCTATTTTCCCTAGTCCTGGGACCTCTAATATCTAAAAGAGTAAATACATTTCATTCCCCCACTAACCTGAATATTAGACGCTGACCATTCTTTAATGACATTGCCATGAGCTTCAGATATTTAGCTTTGGAAGAATTTGCTCATAACCCATTTTTCATCAGGCACTGTGCAAAAACCTGGCTGGCATGAGCATTTATTTCAGAAGTGTCCCCTCAGGGATCAATTGTAATTTAAGTCACTCATTGACCCTCCTTTCTTGTTGTCTTTCCTTTTCTCCCATTTGTTTCCTTTCCTTTCCTTCCATGTTCTGTCCATTGTGTGCTCTGACCCTTGGGATTGTGGAAATTTTTATTAGCAGTTCCAAGTCCTTTCTCTATATCAGGCTTTTGACTTGAGCCTATCGGTAGAATTGTAATTTAACTCTATTAAGATATGGAAACCAAACATGCTGGTTAGCAGTCTGGTCTGCAACTGTTTGGGGGAAAGTATATTTTCTACCCTCTTTTAAAAATCTCAGTCATCCATGTAAAATGGAAAATATGTATAAATTAGAGAACAAGTGAATGGTTTTGTTGAATAAGGAGTCCTAATATAATAAACCCTAATCAATATTTTTATTACTGCCAATAAACCAAATATCCACAATCCCCAGTGGCCAATCATTCACTGATAGGGATAGGAATACCAATCCAGATACTAAACTATTTACCCACAATTATTTCTGCCCATGACATGCAGGAAGAGAGAGAGAGCAGAAAGTGAGGGAATGTCCAGCCAACGACTGCCCCACCTGAGTCCTATGCCATGAGAGCACAGCGCAACTCTTAATAACATTCTGCTGTTCTTTCAGACAGGAGGTTAAAATAACAGTCATCTGAGTAACTTTATCCAGCAGCTGATGAGAATGTGTGCAGAAACCTACAGCCAAACATTAGGTGGAGCTTGTGGAATCTTGTGGAAGAGGGGGAAGAAATATTGAAGGAGACAGACAGATGAGGGACATCACAAGAACACCAACCAAATCTAGTAACCTGGGCCTGGAGGGCCTCAGAGGCTGAACCACCAACCAAAAAGCAGAAATACAATGAACATAGGCCCCCACAAATATAAAGGGATATACAGCTTGGTCCTTCCTCCTGTGGGACCTCTAACAGCAGGAACAGGGGCTGTCTCTGACTCTGTTGGCTGCCTTTGGATCACTTTCCTCTAAGTTGGAGCTCTTGTCTAGCTTCTGTAGAAGAAAATGCATCCAGTCTTACTACAACCTGATATGCCAAGGAGGGTTGATACCCATGGGAAGTCTCCTCTTTTCTGGTGAGAAAGGGAGGTGCATAAGGGAAGAAGAGGTTAGATAGAAGGAGGGATGTAAAGGAGAAACAGAAAGCTGAGATTGAGATGAAAGTTAATTAATTAATTAAATGAGAGTTGAGACACACACTCATGAAACCACACACAAGCACACATAAATACACATAGTAACTCTGTAAATAATTGGTAAATTTCTTTTTTAACAGTATTCACACGTTCTACCACCACCTAAAGAAAAAAAAATGTGATTTTTTTCCTTTAACTTTAGCCATTCTGATTGGAGTAAGACAAAATGAGAATGTAGTTTCAATTTACATTTCTCTGATAGCTTAGGATATCGAAAAATAAATATTTATAAATATATGAGGATATGGAAATTAACTATTTCTTAGTGTTTAATGTTTTAAGTACTTTGTATATTGTGGATCTCAATCCTCTATCAGGTGTATAGCTCGCAAAAACTTTTCCCTCCTGTAAGCTGGCTTTTCACTTGAATGAAGGTGTCCTTTGCTATACCTAAGATTTTTTAATTGGATAAGGCCATGTTTCTCAGTTGTTAGTTTTTGGGTGAGGCAGTTTACTTTCAGTGCATTTATTAAGTCAAATGCGACATTGAACATTTTGTTATAAAATGGGCTTTGTGGTTTTGTTCAACCCTACTCAACTGAAAGGTTCTGAGCACATGGGACAGCTAACTTCTCTGGTTATGTAGGTTAGATAGACTAAAAACATTTTCAATCAAGTTTCTTTTTGAACTTATAATGGGTTTGTTGGGCATAACTAACCCCATCATAGGTCAGGATTGACACTGGTATTTGTGCTCAGAGCACAGATGATCACGAATCTCCCACCCCAACTTTAGCCACTACTATATGCTTTTCTAATAGATACAAAGATTCAATTCCATACATATGAAGAAATATCTAATTTTCTAATTTATCACTGTTGCTTTCCTTTTGTTGAAAATAGTATTTTTTCTCATGTATGTCTTGATTACTCTTTCCCCTTCCTCTCCTCTTCCCAGTTACTCTGCATCTGACTTCCCATCCAAATCCAGCCCTCTCTGTCTGTCACTAGAAATCAAACAGGCTTCTAAATGAAGCAAGATAAAATAAAAACTAACACATTAGAATGGGGGGAAAGAAACAGAGGGAGAAGAGCCCAAAGACAAGCTTCCTAGATCAATGTCACCTAATACTTGAGGCGGGGCAGTGTGCAGAACTGAAGCAAGAGGTTTACTTTCATATTTCCTCAGA
>JAPYYD010003378.1:0-14228 GCA_028551405.1 Uromys caudimaculatus
TGCTCCTGAGATTCTCTCTTCTATTTCTTGTATTCTGTTGGTGATGCTTACATCAATGGTTCCTGATCTCTTTCCTAGGTTTTCTAACTCCAGGGTTGTCTCCCTTTGTGATTTCTTTATTGTTTCTATTTCTATTTTTATCTCCTGGATAGATTTGAGCATTTCCTTTGTCTGTTTGATTGTGTTTTCTTGCACTTCTTCCTGTTTGTTTGTGTTTTCCTGTAATTCTTTAATGTATTTTTGCATTTCCTCTTGAAAGGCTTCTCGTTGTTTATCCCTGTTCTCTTGCATTTCTTTAAGGGTGTTATTCATTTATTTCTTAAAGTCTTCTATCATCCTCATGAGTAATGATTTTAAATCTGAGTCTTGCTTTCCTGGTGTGTTGGGGTATCCAGGGTTTGCTGTGGTGGGAGAGCTGGGTTCTGATGGTGCAGAGTACTCTTGGTTTCTGTTCTTTATGTTCTTGCCCTTGCCTTTTGCCATCTTGTTGACTCTGTTGTTAGCTGATCTTACTCTGTCTGGTTGTGGCTTGCCCCTCCTGCAGGTCTCTGTGTCAGTACTCCTTGAAGACCAGTTCTCTCTGAGAGGTGTTTGGGTTTGGAGAGCTGTGGCACCGGGTCTGATCTTGGTCCCTGTGTCTCTCGGGTTTGGGGCAGTTCCTGGTGAGCTGTGGGGCGTGTCTTTGGCCCTCTCCCGGCTTTTCCGAGCTCCTGAGAGGGATCTTTGTCCCGGCGCTAATTTGCTATGGAGCCCTGTGGCCCAAGATGAGGTTCCCGGCCGCCACCGGAAGTTGCTGTCCGTCAGTCTCTGTCACATCTAATTTTTTCATCTTGTTCTTACCTAGTTCATTTGACTAAATGTACTAAGCATTTACCATCAATTAACCCTTTTTTTGTTGTTTCCCTAATTGTCTCTTGGTTGGGTTAAGTTCATCTTCCAATTAGAAGCACACACTTATACAATAGACCTTGAAGTCCTTCACATTTAGAGCGTCTACATCATCAATATGTGAAAGACTGCTGGGCTGGGTAGAAAATCTCTTCACACTTCATTCCTGTGAACATGGTAAGCATGAATGTGTGCCCAGGTGGCGGTCAGATAATTTGATGTTGGCTGGAAGGCTGTCAAAAAAATCCTATATGGATATTTAACCTCAGTTCATTCAGTATTAATTTTATGATTTTTTTTTGGACAATGTGCTGCATTTACATTCACAGAACTTGTTTCTGTTAAGAATTATCTTTTAAAATGACTAATCCTTCTGTAGCAAAATGTCAGCAACTAAATGGTTCTCTTTTCTCCAGAACTCAGCAAAGGCAATATGAAATTTCTTCATTTGTATTTCAGCTCTAATGCATTCTCAGTCTCCTCCTGACCACTTTCTGCACTAAGGTAGTGACAGGAAACAGTGATCCGGCTATTGACCAACATTAGTAAATTATTCTACATCTTGAGCAACTAAGATTCTTGTCGACATATGACATAGAAGTGACAAAATCAAAGAGTAAAACCCTGTAATCTCAGTGTCCTCTAATCAGTAGCGCAGGAGGTTAATTTGCAACCTTTAGGAGGAAGAGGCCTGCTTTTTGCCAAGCAGCAATCACAAGTATTACCCTTTTGCTGCTGACAGGAAAGTTCAAAAGTTCCATCATGCCCCAGTTTCTTGTACTTGAAAAAGGTTAATAAAACACAGTTTTTGGAAAGCAAAGAAAAAAAAAAAAAAAGAATTGTCTTTTAGGGTCAAGAAATTGAAGCTTTAAAAAGCCATGTATCACAAGGCACATGGAAGAAGAGACTAGTTCAGAGCTTGGAAAAAAAGTAAAGGGTCAAGTTTAATTTGATGGTACAGAAAACACTAGTCTGGCAAGAGCAGACACTTGAAACAACATGGGAATTGTGTACATTAGAGATCGCATAGTCTCCTTATTAGGGCAAAGGTGCATATCCACAATCCAGTAACCAGGAGGCAAGAAGAGGAGTGAATACTGTTCTAAAACAACACAAGCTATCTTTCAGAAGAAGCAGTGGATTAGATATATAGAGCTAAAAGACTCAGGTGAAGTGGAAAATTCTAGTTTTTTTGGAAAGTCAGTTATGTCGAATGATGTTTTGCTGGGTCATACAGGCAAAAGGATGCTTTCCTAAAGCAGACACTGGCGAAAGGATGTTTTGATATAGCAAATACGTGAAAGAATCCATGATGAAGGAGTATAAATATAACTCCACAGAGAGTGGGAGACGAGCAGTAAGCATTGGTTTGGTTTGCTCTGCCTTTCTATTCTTCACTAGGGACACACATGTATTGGTTTGCCTTACATAGCGTTGTTGATCTCACTAGTGGTGATGCCAAAGAACTGCTTGTGAGTTTCTAGCTTGCTGCTTCAGAGGTCTTGCCTGGGGCCAATTGGCAAGCTTTTCGGGTTCTTCAGGACTGAACTGCAGCTGCTGGTTCATGCCTGGTGTTTACCTGCCGGGTGGACTGGACTGAAGCTGCTGAGTTGTATTTGGTGTTTGCTACAAGACTGAACTGCTGTTAAAGAAGAGCAAGCTCGTCCCCAAAGAACAGGTCTACTTCTATACCCTAATAACTTTTCTCTTCCACTACTTCTGGTAGGTGGTAGGCTAGAGGAGAGGTTGAATGCTTATTAATGTAAGTTGCAAAAAGTTTATGTCTACACTCAAGATTTATTGATTTATTTCACTTAAAAAACCGAGTGACATCTATTTTATGTTTCAACTAAAGACAACACACATATTTTGATGAATTTTCTTTTTTGTTATGCCCGTTTAGACAGGTCATCTTCAAGGTAGCTTATGATTGCCAAATTGGCACTGTAGTTTACTGGTAGGGCTCTTCTTAGCAATGTGTGAAAAAGTTCGAGGCCTTGGGTTTAAACACAGTAACTACAAATTAAAAAAAAAAAAAGAAACAAAAGATTATTCTTACCTTTGATACTCCATGACATTTAAGAAAATCTTGTCTTCTTAAAAAGATTTCTGTGGTGGAGCAAGAGTGACAGTCCCATAATATCCTTCTTTAATGAGCTTTCTGCAATGGAAGATCACAGAGTTTTTTTTTGGTTTGTTTGTTTTTTGCTTTTTAAAAAGAATTATTTTATTTATTTATTTATTTATTTATTTATTTATATTTATTTATTTATTTATTTATTTATTTATTTATTTATTTATTTAATGTATGTGAGTACACCACAGCTCTCTTCAGACACACCAGCCAGAAGAGGGTTGTGGTGACCCCATCAACCATAGTTATTTTCATTGCAACTTCATACCTGTAAATGGTCTCCTGTTATGAATTGTAACATAACTGTGTTTTCTGATGGTCTTAAGCGACCCCTGTGAAAGAGTTGTTTGAGCCTCAGAGGGTTGCAACCCACAGGTTGAGAACCACTGCATTAGAACAGGTTGGGCCCATGCTCAAATCACTCAAGACAGCTTCTGACTCAGACAGGCAGCTACCATTGATTCTTTACTCATTTGGTACCTGAGTTGAGGGCTGAATCAACTAGAGTAGCCCTCTAAAGAGTGCCTATTGCATAAGTAGGCATTGGATGGAATAACGGAAGTGTTCAACGTGAGTTATCAGTAAGGCATGGATGATATCTTCTCTACCTCCTTTTTCTTATCTAGATTCCAGACTTCTTGGCTTTGAATTAGGGTTAAAAGAGGGGTGAAGGAAAGAGGGGACTATGGAGACCAAACGATGGCACAGGGTATGTCTTCCTAAGACACAGAAGAGTGGACTCAGATTGCCTTTAGATTTGGAAGTGGAAACAAAGCAGATGGTGGTACTATGCAGTGTGAAGTAAGGAGAGGAACATGTCTGGAGATGAAAGTGGGGAAGTTCATAGGTAGATACTTAGGGCACTGATGGGGCATTTAGTACAAATGTCAGGCCAGTGAACACCGGGATTGTGTTCCTTTTATTTACTTACAGAAAGTATTAAAAAAAACTGGACTATGGTATGAGTTTGATAGTTTATTCTGCATATATATTCTCATTAATTTTTTAAAAATAAATTTTAAATAAATTCTCTTATTTATGTATTTTTACTTTATGTGTATGAGTGTTTTGAGGGCATATGTGACTGTGTACCACGTGCATGCCTGGTGCCCACGGAGGCCAGAAGAGGGCATCAAATTCCCTGGAACTTGAGTTAGAGATGGTTGTGCTACTACCACGTGAGTGATAGAAATTGATCTCCAGTATTTTGGAAAATCAACCAGTGCTTGTAACCACTGGGCCATGTCTCTGATCACCACTCTTTATTTTTAAGATATTTTTGACATTGTAATATAATTAAACATTTCCCCCCTTCACCCCTCCAAACCCCTCTGTGCACTTTTCCCAGTTCTCCTTCCAATTCATGGACCTCGTTTTTCATTAATCGTTATCTCAGTCATACATCTTAATTAGCATATAATTTTTTTTTAAAGAATTATTTTATACACACACACACACACACACACACACACACACACACACACACGTAGCTGTCTTCAGACACACCAGAAGAGGGCATCAGATCCCATTACAGATGGTTGTGAGCCACCATGTGGTTGCTGGGAATTGAACTCAGGACCTCTGGAAGAGCAGTCAGTGCTCTTAACTACTGAGCCATCTCTCCAACCCAGCATATAATTTCTTTGTTTTTGTCCACAAGTATTTGAGGAATTTTAAACTAAATGTTTGAATTTATGCTTTTTCTTCTTAGGGGACATTTATGTTATAATTTTGGAATCAATTCTGTTGTTGGTGGGAGTTTTCCTCTAAGGATTTGACCCTGATGTGTTGATTTGTATTTTACCTTAAACATTGGCAAAGTTAATGAAACTACCTTTCCTGAAACTTAGAAATTCTAATTATGCAATGCTATATTCCTTACTTATTAATTCATTGATGAGGAATTAAAAGTTTCCTTTAAAAGAGCTGAGCAGAGGGTGAGTCTATTGGGCTCCAAGCCTGTCAAAATTGTCAACTCCAGACACATTTTTCTGGGGAGGGGTGATCTGGGGAGAAAAAGGGAAGATGAAAAAAATCAAAAGAGAATTAATGACAAATTAGCACTGGTAGAAAACGTATATTTAATGTCAGAGAATAAAAATCAGATTATAATCCAACTGTCAGTTGGGAAAAAAAAAGGTGTTTGTTAAAGATTGGATCCTCATAACATTTGGGTAAAAAAAAAAAAAAAAAATCAGTCTGTTCCCCTAACAGGATCAAATGGAATTGTTGATTAGTCATGTGTGCCTTCTAAAATGAAGAGAAAGCAGTTTTGTTTGTTTTTGTTTTTTTTAAATACACTTATGCTGCCTTTCCTATTCTGATGCTCCGGGCTGTCTTTCAAAGCTTTAAGTTCCTCATGTATTTCCTTTACTCTCAAAGACTTCTTTAAGGCGTCCTGCTGCAATGGGTCTGCAGAGGACAGCATCTTTTAATTACATCTAACAGTATCTTCATTTGCCTTTTGATTTTTGACAGGCGTTTTTGGTAGAGTTAAATATTATTCCTTGACATAGCAACAACAACAACAACAACAAAAACAATAATAAAAAACAAGTCACTGCTTGGGAAGTGAACTCTTCTGCCCCTTGCTGCTGCCAGGGAGAACTCAGTGATCATTCAATTTGGGGGTACTGGGCAACACATTTTTGGGTATTTTTGCTTTTAAGATTTAGTGTTTATATTCAGTTTCTACAGGATTGACTGTGGTGTGGTTGGCTACAGTTATCTAATCTACCACATTTAGAAACATTTCAGCCACAATTTACTCTACCTCATACTTTCAATTTCTCTTCCTCATGTGGGAGCTCCCTAGGAACTTAATCAACCTTTTGATACTGTCCCACAGTGCTCAAGGCTGCCATTTGTTTTATCTTTTCCCCCCAAATTTTTCTCCTATTTTCTTGCAGTGACTGATGTGTATGTGTGTGTGTGTCTTAGGGTTTACTGCTGTGAACAGACACCATGACCAAGGCAACTCTTATAAGGATTTAATTGGAGCTGGCTTAGAGGTTCAGAGGTTCAGTCCATTATCATCAAGGCAGGAACATGGCAGCATCCAGGCAGGCATGGTGCAGGCAGAGCTGAGAGTTCTACATCTTCATCTGAAGGCTGCTAGCAGAATACTGGCTTCTAGGCAGCTAGGATGAGGGTCTTAAAGCCCACACCCACAGTGACACATCTACTCCAACAAGGCCACACTTACTCTAACAGGGCCACACCTTCTAATAGTGCCATACTCCCTGGGCCAAGCATATACAAACCATCACAGTATGTGTGTGTATGTGTAGGACAGAGGACAATGTTGTTATTCAGTGTTCACCTTTTGTTGTTTTGACATTGAAATTTTCACTGGCCTGTAATTTACCAGGTTGGCTAAGCTGGCTGGCCAGTGAGTCTTCGGGATCCCCCGTCTCTGCTTCTGCAGTGCTGAGATTACAAGCATGCTGTCATGCCCATTTTTTATTATGTGGGTTCTGGGGAGCAAACTCAGATCCTTCTGTTTGAAAGGCAAAGGCTTCACCAAAGTCATTGTCTCTCCATCCCTCTTTGATCCATTTTCAACTTGGGTCACTGTCCTCTTTCATCTCTCCTCTGATGCCAACCACATCCAGCAATGTTTATTTTTCAGATACAAAAGGCTAGGAATATTGCTGCATTCTTTTTTTTCTTTTTTTTTTCCGAGACAGGGTTTCTCTGTGTAGCCCTGACTGTCCTGGAACTCACTCTGTAGACCAGGCTGGCCTCGAACTCAGAAATCCGCCTGCCTCTGCCTCGCAAGTGCTGGGATTAAAGGCGTGCGCCACCACTGTCCGGCTATTTTCTGCTTTTTAAAAAATTTTTTTTATTGCTGCATTCTTGAGGGTCTAGGTTTAATTCCTAGCACTGAATAAAAAGACATATATATGTATGCAAATATATACTATTATATAAACATGTGTTATATAAATAAGTATTACCAAATAACTAACAAAAGCAACTTAAGAAGTAAGGGTTTATTTTGGTTCACAGACTGAGGGTATTCTCCATAACAGTGGGGAACGGGAGAAAGTGCTAGCTGTAGAGATAAGAACAGGAAACAGATGGCCACATTGAGTCTGAGATACATGATGCTATTGTTTGCCTTCTTATCTATAGCTAATCTGGGATTCTAGCCCAGGGGTACATTTCTCAGGAAACATCTGGACATGAAGATCATGGAAATGAAATAAAACTTTCAGCATTTATTTAATTTTCTACCATACTGGTTAATCTTGTCAACTCGATGAGCTCTAGAATTACCTAAAAGAAAGCGATGGGGGTTTCTCTTGATCACATTAATTGAGGTGGTAAGATGTCCACCCATCCAGTATGGAATGGGTGGTTCCCTACTGGAATCTTAGCTATAAATGGAGATAAGGATGTGCAGATGCATGCATTTATAGTTCACACAATGTGACCGTGTCCTGCTGCAGGACTTCCCTTCCATGTTGGACTGGACCCTTGAACTGTGAGCTAGAGTAATCTTTTTCTTTTCTTTTTTAAATTATTTTTTTTAAGATTTATTTATTTATTTCATGTATGTGAGTACACTGTCGCTCTCTTCAGACATACCAGAAGAGGGCATCAGATCCCATTACAGATGGTTGTGAGCCACCATGTGGTTGCTGGGAATTGAACTCAGGACCTCTGGACGAGCAATCAGTGCTCTTAACTGCTGAGCCATCTCTCCAGCCCCCTAGAGTAATCTTTTTCTACCTTTAGGTCACTGCTTGAATTCCTGCAGATTATTCATTCTGTCATGGCCACAGGAAAAGAAATTAAGATAATTCTTCCTAGAGAATCTGTACAGTTTTGCCAACACACATAGAGAAGATACTTGGAAATGTGATGAGTTGATATGCTCATGTTAGATGGTTGACCTTGAGTACTGAAGCCCATTACAATATCATTTTCCTAATTATGCATGTAACTCTGTACAATATTGGCTTCTGGGAAAATGTATGTAGGACAGGAACCAAAATATCTACAAAACAAGTCCAAATATGACCTCTATTAACTACATGACCTTGACCAATTTGCTTAAACTCTACTTCTCAATTTTATCACTTAGATTGAAACTAAAAGTATCAAAGCATAGAATATTATTAGACTATGAGGAAGCAAGCACCTCTGTAGAATCTTCCATTTTAGTAAAAAGAAGTTTAAAATCTGGCTCAACTGTATAAGTGAAATGGATGTCTACAAAATGAATAAATAAAAAAAGAGTCTGTCCCACATCCCACATTTCATATATATTAAACAACGCTATTTGTATGAAAATTATGAAATGAAAGAGGAGTTTTTTATTTTGTTTTGTTTTGTTTTTTTTTTTTCGAGACAGGGTTTCTCTGTGCAGCCCTGGCTGTCCTGGAACTCACTCTGTAGACCAGGCTGGCCTCGAACTCAGAAATCCGCCTGTCTCTGCCTCCCAAGTGCTGGGATTAAAGGCGTGTGCCACCACTGCCCAGCTGAGGAGTTTTTTTTTTTATAAATATCAGAATATTTTATTAAATGCCCAAATCTAGAAAGGACAAAGGATAAATTACAAATGTGAACATGGAGTGTTTGGAAACTCTAGAGAAGTAAAAGAGACCATGAGCAAAACTGAAAGGGATGAGAATGCATTTTCAACTAGAAGAAAAAATCAGTAAGCAAAGGAAAAGAACCTCTCTCCCCTCTCTCCCAAACACACAACTGCCTCTCCCCCTGCCCCCCAAACAAAAAAAGGATAGAGACTTTGCTGAATTGAATGTCCAACAATTATGGTGAAAAGATGTGGGACTAGACAGATGGCTCAGCAGTGAAAAGTACTGCTACTCTTTTAGAGGACTTGGGTTCGATTTTCAGCACCCACGTCGTGTCTAATCAGTAACCCCAGCCCATGGAATCTGATGCCTTCTTCTGGCCTTCTTGGGCACTGCACACATATGATGCACAGACATCATGCAAAACCCTCATTACCATGTTTTGTAAAGACTAGTGAAAACATAAGAGGGTACATACCTTATAATCCCGATATTCTGGAGATTGAGTCAGGAGATCATAAACTTGGGGCTGTCCTTCACTATATAATGAGACCGTGGCTCAGAAAAAGAGAAATAAAACTAAAATGGTGGGTTTGGCGTTCTTGTTGTTCTAATACTCCAGAGGTGGGGCAGGAGGGTCAGGAGTTTAAGGGTATCCTCAGTTAGTTCAAGGCTACCCTGGAAGACTTAAGATTCTGCTCTTGTTAGTTTTGACTAACAGCTTTACAGAGCCCAGAGTCATGGAACAGAGAAATGTCCTAGACAAAATAGGTCTGTGGGCATGTCTTTAAGGGTTTGTCTTAATTGTTAATTTCTGTAAGAGGGTCCAGCCCACTGTGAGCTGTACCATCCCTGCACAGGGGGTCCTGGGCTGGGCACAAGATAGTGTCAGTCCCCAGGCATAATTCCTTCCTTGGTTTTTGTTTTACTTTATTGACCATCAGTGAGCTTCCTAGCTAGAAATAATGCTGCCTTCAAGTTCTGGCTTGAGTTTATTTCCACTGACTTCCATCAGTGATGAATGATGACCTTGCCCTCAGTTGCTATTGGTCACAGTGTTTTATCACAGCAACAGAAACAAGCCAGAACAAAGCTGGTTTAAAAAAAAAAATCAAACAAAAAACAAGCACTTGGATATATGGAAGGAACATTCTTTTTATGGTGAAGGAAAATAAACGATATGGATTTTTTTCCTTTAAGGGAATTTGGCAGTTTGTGGTAAAGTGTAAAACACACATACTCATAAGAAGTAACTTCACTTCTAGAAATATGTATATGGCATTAGAAATGAAGAAAATGTAAGTAGCAACCGCTAATTCAAATGTGGCTTTGGTACAATGAGCACTTCAGTCTGGATTCTTGTACCGTATACTTTATATTATTATGTACTCAAACATAATATCCTGGACATTCTTCAAGAAGTTCTGAAAAGCAGAAAGAAGACAGTGTGTGTGAGCCAAAGAACAGTGACATCAATTTCTATCATGAATATCTGGTTTTATGATGGCATGTGTTACCTAAGAAATAAAACATTATAAATAATGCAATTCACAAGCAACAAATGCATTAAAATTTGTTTGATTGTTGACTATGGATTGAATACAATATCCCATACTAAAGGAAATACAGATTCAAATATTAGGTGACTTACTGTTTCCTAAGGATGAGGAGAGATATTTTGAACACACTGAGCTGTGTTATGTCAATTCCCAAGACATCTGGTGAGGATAACAGTTGCTGTAGCAACCCAGAGAAGGAACCCACTACATGTTAGCTTCTGCATCAGGCATTCTCCGATTCCTGCTGCCCTGAATTTGTCTAGTTTCTGTATCTAATGTTACCCATGTGGTCTGGTACTACAGCTATGGCTGTTGGTTCATCTGCAATACAACTGAGGTATCCATTTCTTCTGGCTAAGGTTTAAGTTCCCATTGTTCCTTTCCAATTGCAATCACCTCCTAAAATAAACTACAAACTACAGACATTGGAGAGAAATGCAGTGCTTTTACCTGCAAGGCTTGCTGACCCTGTTTCTAGAAACATACTTTATCAATAAGAAGTTTCCTTTATAATCTAAACAGGACCCTAAGCACTCTGCTGAGGGCAGGCTCTGAGCTAGATTTTAAGGCTAGCAACCCCACTTTTTAGCTGTGTGATGTTGACTGTCTGTGGTCACCTGTGTTTTTACCCTATTCTCCATAATCTAGAGACAATTATACTTTCTTCATGTACTTTCAATGAAGACCAAACGAGTCAATATATGCTATAAAGTATTTAGTATAGTGGCTGACACAAATAAAAGCCTTAAATTCTAGCTGCTGGAAGAAGCTTTAGTTACCAGGTATTTCCGGAGGTCCTGTCCTCATCATGAAACTGTGTATTTATGCAGGGATGCTGGCTGTGGCTCCATTCTGGACAATCCTAACAGATAATGTGGCAGAGTAAATCATATGGTAGCCTCTGGCACTTTTTTTTTTTTTTTTTTTAAATCAGCCTGACTCTTTGCTGCTGGCTTTAGGTACCAGTATTGTACTTATACTTGGGCAATGTAACCGTGGTTTCCGGACTCAGCTGGACAAAGGTGGATGGTAAATGAAGCTAAACTGGAAGGAGCAACAGAGACCTCAGCAAGTTTTGATGGAAACAAATGAAACAAATAAACAGAGGCAGCAAAACACATTTTTCTGAGACTATTTGACCAGCTAATAAGCATAGCTTGATAATGACTAATTTTATTATCAAGAAATTAATTCAACCTAGGTTGGCTTGGGTTTTTTTTTTTGTTTTTTTGTTTTGTAGTGGGATCTATTTATGTTAGCTAGGTAGAACTCAAATTTGAGATCCTGCTTTGGCCTCCCAAGCACTGGAACTACAGTTACCTGCCATTAGGCCTAATTTTAAAGAGTACAATGAAGACTCAGAAATTTGGCATAGTTCTTTTACTTGGTTGTCATGGAAACAGATGAAAAGAGCCACAAAAGACAGGATGGTAAAAGAGTAGAATGAGAAAGTAAGTTTATAAGAGCACAAGAGAGTTTTCCTAACTGTCTCCATGGTTGATAGGACAGGAATGTCTACATCAGATCTCATGTTGAAATTAAAGGCGCATTGGGTCTTAATAAGAGGATTAGGTCATGAGGACAGAGCCTTCCTGAATGCCTTCATCCATTCATGGATTAATAGGCAAGTTACTTCATCATTTCAAGAGTGGCTTTGTGATAAGATAGAGTTTGGCTTTATCTCTCATATGTACTCACTGTATGGCCTTTTTCCCCTGGGGACCATGCCAAGAATACCTACCTACAAGTTATGTACCGGAAATGGCCTCTCAGTCTTGGCCTTCCAAGATGCCAACATTGTAAGAAAAAACTCCTTTTATAAATTGCCCCATCTCAGACCTTCTGTTCTAGTATAGAAGCAGAAAACAAACTAGGTCTTCCTTTGTTTTAAAACAGATGCTTATCCATCACAAATCCTAGTGTTTGAATAAATATAGAAGAACAGAATGTAAGAGAAGTAAAGACTATCTTCCTTTGGAATGACTATTTTATATTTTATTTACTAAAATCACTAAACATTTTCTAGACCCCAAGGAGGCACATTTTATAATATTGCCTGTTACATAGTTACTGTGATTACTAATTTAAATGGTTAATTTGACTTCTTTTGAACATATTGATTTATATATTCCTTAGGGAAAAACCACAGATGATCTCACTGGAGTTAGGTGTTTCCTACCAGTTTAGTTAAGTTCCATGCTTAATACAGACATGTTTATCAGAAAAAGCCAGAAGACTGTTGGAACTTCATGACTTCTGAGAGTGAGCTTCATTGTAAGGTTGAATCAAAAGCCATAGGATTCAGAAATGCATTTCACGTTAGAAAACAACTTTCTTAATGTTGATGTGTGTTCACTATCTTTGCTTCTCAATTTCGAACAAACAATATGTTAGGTTGGCTGGATGTGAAGCCAGAGTTCAAATAGCCAAGCACACCAATCTGTGACTCATTTCCTTCAGTTCCTGACTCATAATTCTTCCTTGTTCATTCAGATTTAGGCAAAAGGTTTCAAGATAAACTTCCTTGAAGTGCCTCGTATTCTTTTGTAAGGAGGTTGGGAGGCGCCTAGTAATACTTCCCATTGTCTTTCAGATATGTATTGCCTTTGATGGGCATCATTGTGACTGGCCATAGAATACTACCCAAGGGTTCAAGTCTCTCTCTTCTTAGTTTCCATCCTCCCAAGCATGTTCTCCGTCAGTCTCCAGGATGATGCAAATTAACATTCTTGGAACCAACCAGAAGATCCTCTCTGTGGGAAACCAGCAAATCCGAGCCAAGTATCAAAGTTTCCTTTCAGTTTTGCTCCCTTTCAATGTTTCCTTTCCATTTAGCTACCTGCCCGTTACCCCACCCACTTGGGAGATTCCGTTTACAATTCCAGTGTTACTTTTCTCCTTTCTTGGATCCTGATGTCTCACTGCCAGCCAGATTAGATGTAGAGAGGGGCTGATAGAACCATTCCTAAAGGAACATGGCAGTTGAACTGAAAACAAAGAGCAGATGTCACAGTAGCAAACCCGGATTCACTCTGTAATGGACAAAAGGCATTATCTTGATGTCTATGGGCAAACTTTATTACCCTATCTCGATCCCATGGCTTCTATTTGGGGGAAGTTGGGTTGAAAGGACAGCAAAGAATAAAAACTAGGAAAGAATTTTATGCAACTGGGGACTTTTCTTTTTTGATACTTTATTTACATTTCAAATGTTTCCATCTTTCCAGGTCTCCCCTTTGGAACCCCCTATACCCTCCTCCCTCCCCTGCCTCTATGAGGGTGTTCCCCTACCCACCCACCCACCCACCAACTCTTGTCTTCCCTCCTTGGCATTCCCCTATACTGGGGCCTCTAACACCCTCAGACCCAAGGGCCTCTCCTCCCCCTGATGGCCAACAAGGCCCTCCTCTGCCACATCTGTGGCCAGCACCATGGGTCCTCCATGTGTATTCTTTGGTTGGTGATCCAGTCTCTGGGAGCATCTGGGGATCAGGCCAGTTGACACTGTTGCTACCTCCATGGGGCTACAAACTCCCTCAGCTCCTTCAGTCCCTTCTCCAACTCCTCCATCTGGGACCTCACGCTCAGTGCAATGGTTGCTGTGAAGTGAATCTTGGGTATTCCGAACTTTTGGGTTAATATCCACTTATCAGTGAGTACATACTGTGTTCATTCTTTTGTGACTGAGTTACCTCACTCAGGATGATATTTTCAAGTTCCATCCATTTGCCTGCAAATTTCATGAAGTCATTGTTTTTAATAGCTGAGTAGTATTCCATTGTGCAAATGTACCACATTTTCTGTATCCATTCCTCTGCTGAGGGACATCTGGGTTGTTTCCAGCTTCTGGCTATTATAAATATGGCTGCTGTGAACATAGGGGAGCATGTGTCTTTATTACATGTTGAAGCATCTTCTGGGTATATGTCCAGCAGTGGTATAGCTGAGTCCTCAGGAAGTATTATGTCCATTTTTCTGAGGGCCCGCCAAACTGATTTCCAGAGTGGTTGTACCAGCTTGCAATCCCACCAGCAATGGAAGATCTTTCTCCACATCCTTGCCAGTATCTGCTGTCACCTGAGTTTTTGATCTTAGCCATTT
>JAPYYD010003379.1:0-14226 GCA_028551405.1 Uromys caudimaculatus
AGTACACATTGATGGACTTATGGTTTGGACTACATATGTGGCAGAGGATGACCTCGATGGCCATCAGGGAGAGAGGAAAGGCCCTTGGGCCTGAGGATGTTAGAGGCCTCAGTAAAGGGGAATGTCAAGGCAGGAATATGGGGATGGGTGGACAGGGGTGTGGGGTAGGAGGTGGAATTCCCTCCTTGAGGCAGGTTGGGGAGGGGATGGGGGGTATCCAAAGAGGAGACTCAGAAAAGGGGAAACATTGGAAATGTACATAAAGTATCAAAAATAAAAAAGGAGGAAAAAAAGAAAAAAAGGGGGAATGTCAAGGTGGGAATATGGGAGTGGGCGGGCGGGTGGGTGGGAGGTGGAATTCTCTCATAGAGGTGGGGAGGGGGAGGGGATAGGTGGTCTCCAAAGAGGAGACCTAGAAAGGGGGAAACATTGGAAATATAAATAAAGTATCAAAAAAAAAAAAGTCATTTGAAAAAACATGAAAAAAGTAAATAAAAAATAAACCCTTTCCTCCCTCCCCCCAAAAAATAAATAAAATAAAATAAAGTGTTGAAAATATTCTTGAGAAATGATGCCATTCAAGTTTTTCATTTTAGAAACAGAGATAATGATCCTCAGTGTTTCTGTCTTTCAAGGTGGTGACATAGTATCTAAGTTATCTTGTCATGTCACCATGTGATGTTCTAGATAGTAACAGCTATCCACCAACATTCTCACTATCATTTAATCAAAGTCTATGAAGCTGGATGCAATAACTAAACAAGTTATGGATTTAGATATCAAAGAATGCTATTAGCAATATGTACAATAGTCAATATGACAGTTCTGAAGAATTAGTATAAATTAGGAAAGGGGCTGCGGAGCATTCTGAGTATTCTGCACACATAAATATGCAAATCATATGATAATACAAATATTTGTGTATATATATATCCATTTTATATAACTAAAGTAATATGCCAATATATGTATATTATGTATGAGTATAATAAAATTAGTATAGTACAAATTATAAGTACACACATTCATATATTGTTTATATTCATATTTATTTAATGTTTACTGCTATCTTTAAACTCTAGTATGCATGTGGCATCTTTAGTGCATAATTTTAGAATTAAACCACAGTACGCTGTTCAAATTAAACATTTTCCATTCTGTGAGATGATTTTTACATACTGGTTAGAAATAATACAAAGTGATCTCAGTTACCTGTTAGCTGGTTTCATTCAATATCAGAATCTTGGAATGTCATAGCCAGAAAATTCAAATGACTAATGTGCTTGTTATATGGATGGTCAACTTCACAAGACTAGAATTTATTTAGGAGAAAAACCTCTGGACATGCCTGTAAAGAAGAATGTAGATAAGGTTAACTGGGTGGAAAAACTCACCATGAAAGTGGGTAGCATCATCCTCTGGGCTTATGTTCAAGACTCCATAAAAAAGAGAAATCTGGCCAAGCATAGACATTTGTTGTTCTCTGTGTCCTATCTGTTGATGCAATATGGCTAGGTACTTCAAGCTCCTATCACGTGATTCCCTCATCATGATGAAACATACCCTTGAATTGTGAGTCAAATAAGCCTTTGCTTTTAATCATAATTTTTTTCCAAAGTAACAGGAAAAGTATCTAAGTCATAAAACTTATACTATTTGTACAATCATTGCTCTTATAAACCTGACCACTTACACTTACATCTTTGGAAGTATTTGTGGTAGAATGTAGAGGACTTTAGTATTCCTGCCTAGAAATACTTTAGCATGGCAAGAACCAGAAGTTGATCATTCATTTTCATGGGAGCTTGCAGGAATGCTTAGAGAAAGGTAGAGGGTAGAATCTCTTGGCTTATAAGTTTTCAGAGAGGAGCAAGAATGTCTTTAGTACCAGAACTAGTGGATATTCATTATATTTTAGGAAAGAATCTGTTTTCATTTGCCTGTATCCTGAGAACTTAAGTTAGCTGAACTTAATGGTAATGTATTAATTTGTTTGGCAAAGTAAATTTCAGGACAGAAGAATATTCAGAATTTGGCCTGACTACTGTTTACTGCACTTAGCCAGACCTACAGTGAAAAACAGCAACATATTGGTAGAAAGGTTGTATAAAATGTGCTTTTCTTTCTTTCTTTCTGTCTTTCTTTCTTTCTTTCTTTCTTTCTTTCTTTCTTTCTTTCTTTCTTTTTCTTTTTATCTTGCTTGCTTGTTTGCTTTCTCTCTCACTCCTCCATTATTGGTGGGATTGCAAGCTGGTACAACCACTCTGGAAATCAGTCTGACCGTTCCTCAGAAAATTGGACATAATATTACCCGAGGATCCAGCTATACCACTCCTGGGCATATACCCAAAAGATTCTCCAACATATAACAAAGACACATGCTCCACTATGTTCATAGCAGCCTTATTTATAATAGCCAGAAACTGGAAGGAACACAGATGTCCTTCAACAGAGGAATGGATATTAAAAATGTGGTACATTTACACAATTGAGTACTATTCAGCTATTAAAAACAATGAATTCATGAAATTCTTAGGCAAATGGATGGAACTAGAAAATATCAGCCTGAGTGAGGTAACCCAATCACAAAAGAACACACATGGTATATACTCACTGATAAGTGGATATTAGCCCAAAAGCTTGGAATACTCAAGATACAATTCATAGACCATATGAAGCTCAAGAAGAAGAAAGACCACAGTGTGGGTGCTTCAGTCTTTCTTGGAAAGGGGAACAAAATACTCACGGCAGCAAATATGGAGGCAAAGTATAGAGCAGAGACTGAAGGAAAGGCCATCTAGAGACTGCACCACCTGGGGATCCATCCCATACACAGTCACCAAACCCAGACACTATTGTGGCTGCCAAGAAGTGCTTGCTGAAAGAAGCCTGATATAGCTGTCTCCTGAGAGGCTCTGCCATATCCTTACAAATACAGAGGCAAATGCTCGAGCCAACCTTGTACTGAGCATGGGATCCCCAATGGAGGAGTTAGAGAAAGGACTGAAGGAGCTGAAGGGGTTTTCAACCCCATAGGAAGAACAACAATATCAACCAACCAGACACCCCAGAGCTCCCAGGAACTAATCCATCAACCAAGGAGTGCAAATGGAGGGACCCATGGCTCCAGCTGCCTATGTAGAAGAGGATAGCCTTGTAAGACATCAATGGAAGGAGAGGCCCTTGGTCTTGGATGCCCCAGTGTAGGGAAATTTGAGGGTGGGGAGGTGGGAGTGAGTGGGTGGGGGAATACCCTCATCGAAGCAGGGGGAGGGGATCGGATAGGGGGTTTCCAGGAGGGGGGGAAAACCTGGAAAGGGGATAACATTTGAAATGTAAATAAAGAAAATATCCAATAAAAAATGTGCTTGTCTAACACTCCAATCAAAAAGTTATTCAAAATAACTTGAAGAAGCTGAACTATTCAGCTGGGTGTGTGCCAAAGAAAGGAAACAGGAATTATTAAATATCTTGCTCTGTTCTGGGACAAAAGGAAATATTCCCTGAAGGGAAGTCCCATTCATCAAAGGTTCCAACTTGTGAAAATGGACAGTTATTTGAAAGAAGAGAAACTGAACTAAGAATGGAACAGATAAAATTCCAGTTCCCTAAAAACATTCTAGGAAGGTGTTTCTTTCCTCAACTTCAGCACGCAGATGGTGCTACAGATGTGGTCCAAGGGAAACATTCAACTCAAGTTGGCAGCAAAACTTGGTAGAATTGTCTATATTGTATTGATTCCACAGACATGAAAAATGCAGAAAGCAGGGTCATCAATTTTGGTTCTATGTTATATGTAGCAGTGGAGGCCAAACAATATGTCAGTTTCTTTTAGAAACCCTAAAAATCCATTATGTGAAGCTGTCAAAGTGTCATTTAAGTTGTATTGGAGACGCCAGACTACTGGAGAGGCCATGACTATGCAACTCAACTGAGGAAAGCTACATGCTTAGATTAGACACAAGTGTAGAGGGGTAGAGCTACGTAAACCTTTTTGAGTCTGGGTGGTTATATCACAAGTGCCTGATGGCAGGAGCAGAGTGCAGGGATTGGGATTTATCCTGATGTATTTCAGTCATGTTTTAGTTCTATCTTTCCATGAGATGTCCCCATTCCTCCATTTCAGTATAGGAATCTTTTCTCTGTGACACTATGTCTCGTGTTTTACTTTATAGGAGCTGAACGTTCAGAGATGTCCTTGCATCTCAGATAAGATTCAGACTTTGGAGCAGTGTTGGCATCACCAAAGGCTATGAGAATGTTTGAAGTTGGCCTAAACAGATCCTTTCATTCTTGAGAATAGTGAGACAAAAGGATGAATGTTGTGGCTTTGAAGTGATAGGTTTGGAGTCGAGAACACCAATACCCCAAGCAGTGTGAAGAGAGAATTCTCAAAAGAAGAAATATAAATGACTAATTAATAGCTTAAAATGTGTTTATTATCAGACTGACCAGATTGCATTATTATATTTAGGAACACAACTCACATATACTTACTCAGACAAACACACACACACACGTAACAACAATCAATGAAAAAAAACAGAAGCTACAGATTTTTAATAGATCAAGAAGAAATATATGAGAGAGTTTAGATGGAGAAAAGGTAAGGGGAAATGATATCATTATATTATAATCTTAAACAAGAAAATAAATAATTTTTTAAATGAGTTTAATATCAAATCAAAACTACTGTGAGAGTTAGTCTCACTCTAGTCAGAATGGATATGATCAAGAAATCAAATGATCACAAATGCTGGCATAAATGTGGAAAAGAATAAATTTTATTCACTTTTACTATAAATGCCAACGGATACAGTCACTATAAAAATTGGTGTAGAGATTCCTCATGAAGCTAGGAACAGAATATATGACCCATATATTCCATTTCTTTGTACAAAGTCAGAGGATTTTACATCCTGCTGAGATATTTGCTCATCAATGCTTATTATCAGTTTATTTGAAATATCTAGGAAATGGAAATAATTCAGATGTTCATCAACTGATGGATGAATGGACAATGAAAATGTGGTACATGTACAAAATAGAGCTTTGGTTAGCTATAAAGAAATATGAAATTTGCAGAGAAATGGTAGTAACTGGAAGGAGGGAATTCATCCTTAGTGTAGTTCAAAAGCCACCTCTGAGAAATTTAACTATGCTGTTTAGCTAAAGTTGCTACAGTGTCAAACCATGTTCTGAATGAATATGTCTATACTCATAGATTAGCTCTACATTCTTAGCCTTATTCAGAGAAGCCTCCTTATCCAGTGAACTGCAAAAACGGCAAAGATAAACAGGTTCTGAAAATAAGTCATGGTTGAATATTTTTCTCTTGCCAAGACATTTTTACCATCTCCACCAAGGCTCAGGGAACACTGAAGAAGAGGGCCTGGAAAGGTTGTGAGAGTTGGAAAAGAGAAAGGTATGTATAAAATGCCATCCTCTGGGCAATAGAAATTCATTACAACCACAAAATAGTAACAGATGACTGCACTGGGCCTGCCCAAGTGTGGGTTTGTCAACAGTCGGACTAGATGGAAGACAGATTTAGGGGTCAGAACCATCACTGATAAACTACTTCCCACAGATGGATTCAAGAAAAGGGGTATTGCTGCCTTTATTTATATTCCCATCAGCGATCCTCCAGGCTGCAACAGATAGTCCTAATTCAACAGTTACACGTGTGGTGCTTATTAAATAGGTCACATAATAATATCAAAAGTGATAAATCTGGGAAAGGGGTAAGAATTTAGGAGTAAATGTTGATATAGACAGGATTGAAATATGAAGTTGTGGGAGAGAGGAAGTATCAGAATATGCTGTATATATGTATTAAATTGTCAAAGGAAATTATGAGGCAGGGTAAGAATTTATAGTCCACTATTATTTGAAAAGGAAAGTGGTGGTTGGAGGTGTTAAATTGTCAAGGAGTAGAGTCTTGATGGTTGCTTTTAATTGTCAACGGAAGCTAGTATCATCTAAAAGACAGTATCTGTGCTTGCACATGAATAATTATCTTGGTTAGGTTAGCTTCTCAGCACTCCTGCGACAGACTATATAGATTAGTTTAATTGAGATAGTAAGATCTACCAAAAACATAAGAGAAACTGTTCCAGGGTGTTGATCCTAGAGTATATAAAGTAAATCTGAGATATACTGTGTATAGGCATTCATTGTTCTTTGTTTGCTGATTGTTTAATACAATGGAATAGTGGTTTCTAGTACCTATATGCATTTGCCATAACAGACTTTACCCTTGAACTACAAGCTAAAATAAATTCTTTTTTCTTCAAAGGGCTTTTGCTAGAGTAATTTTATCTAGCAACAGTAACTAAAGCAAATACAATCCACATATACTGCTCAAGTTATCAAAATTTTCATATATGTACACATTTCTTTCTGTGTATGATTATATCATATAATGTTCCTGTGTATATATGTAGTTTGAAAAATGCAATGAAGTCAAGAAAAAAATTTATAAGCCACTTTATCAACACTTCACTGCTATTACTACTTAGAAATATTCCTCCATTGCTGGTGAGATTGCAAGCTGGTACAACCACTCTGGAAATCAGTTTGGCGGACTCTCAGAAAAATGGACATAATACTACCTGAGGACCCAGCTGTACCACTCCTGGGCATATACCCAGAAGATGCTCCAACATGTAATAAAGACACATGCTTCACTATGTTCATAGCAGCCATATTTATGATAGCCAGAAGCTGGAAACAACCCAGATGTCCCTCAGCAGAGGAATGGATACAGAAATGTGGTACATTTACACAATAGAGTACTACTCAGCTATTAAAAACAATGACTTAATGAAATTTGCAGGCAAATGGATGGAAAGTATCATCCTGAGCGAGATAACTCAGTCACAAAAGAACGAACACGGTATGTACTCACTGATAAGTGGATATTAGCCCAAATGTTCGGAATACCCAAGTTTTACTTTACAGTAACAGTTGGACTGAGAGTGAGATCCCAGATGGAGGAGTTGGAGAAGGGACTAAAGGAGCTGAGGGAAGTTGCAGACCCATGGAGGGAGCAACAGTGTCAAGTGGCCTGACCACCCCCCTCCCCTGTCCTCCTGGAGGCTGGACCACCAACCAAAGAATACACATTGAGGGACCCATGGTTTGGACCACATATGTGGCAGAGGAGGGCCTTGTTGGCCATCAGGGGAAGGAGAGGCCCCTGTAAAGGGGAATGTCAAGGTGGGAATATGGGAGTGAGTGGGCAGGTGGGTGGGAGGTGGAATTCCCTCATAAAAGTGGGGAGGGGGAGGGGATAGGTGGTTTCCAAAGAGGAGACCTAGAAAGGGGGAAACATTGGAAATGTAAATAAAGTATAAATAAATAAATAAATAAAAATAAATAAATAAATAAATGAAATATTCCATCAGCATGATATATCACCATCTGTTTACCTTAATATCCATTAAAGGGTATTCAGATTGGTTTTGGTTTTCAGCTAATATAACAATGAACATTCATAGACATATTTTTATGAGAAAATACCTTTCATTTGGGCATAACTATCCCAAGGTATAGCTGCTAAGTCATATGGTAATCACATATTTAGTCTAGAGCAGTAACAGAAAACCGTTTTTCATGATGGCTATGACATTTTAGCACTGTGTACATGAATGATGATTTCCCTCTATCTTCACTAAAACTTGGTATTTATTATACTATTTTTGATCATTGGAATAATGCGCAGGATTGTCAAATATTTCCATTTATCCACTCAGTGAACAATTAGTGAGCATAATATATGAATGTATCAATAAAGAAAACAAAAACAGTCTGTTTTGTTAAATATAGTTTATGAGAAATTTCTCAATTTATACAAGCATAAGAAATAGGAGAATCTAGAATTCATTATATTCTAATGAGCTTCACAAGTTAAGAAGGGGAAAGAGAAGGAGGTCCTATGGAGTGATATTTAGATTCTAAGAAAGGTTGCCCATAGTGGAGAATTTTAAGAAGACAAGACTTAGGGACATCTCAAGCAAACACATTGGAGGCAATGGGCACATTGTAAACTTATACTAGAATGATACTCAGTATTCCAGGTTGAGATTATGCAGCATGGAAAGGAACTACTGAGCATGGGGAACATCATGGATTTAGGGAGATAACTGTGCTTACCCAAGTTTCTTAATCAGTAAGCAGAAGAATCTGGAAGATATAACATGTTGACAGATAAGAGATAAATAGCATTAAATAATAATGTGGAGAAAATTGCATATGGTTAAAGGATAAATTTCAGGTCAGAGGGATGAACAACCGTCCACCTCAGAGGGGAGATACTGATTACCTCCTGTCGGCCTGTATATTAGCTTTTAGTTGAAGACCAAAGCTATCCAAGGATGAGACTCCTTTCTCTCTCTACCTACTTCCTGGATCCTCCTAATCCTCACCTCTTCTTTCTCTACTGCTTTTCTTTTTAAAAGTTGGATTATTTTGAGACAGGATTGCTCTTCTCTGACTGTTATCCCTTTTAGAATGTTAATCTGTATGAACATATTTTTATTTTCTCTAAGAACACCTACTCTCAATGTTCTGGTTTTCCTCTATCATCTATTAGCTAGGAGGACCCATGAACAACCTACTTAGACAAAAGCAACTGAACTTTAAAATATATTAACAATGCCCATATCACCTACATCAGCAAAATGAACTGAAGATCAAAGGAGATGCTATATTGCTATATCCTTGTAGTTAAATTATAGCATATAATTATACTTATGTTTATTTTTGAAAATTAAAGTATATATATTTATGGTATAGAGCATAATTTTTTGATACATAGATAATCATATGAATACATTATGGAATGGCTAAATTATGCTATTTTATATATTACCTCATATGCTTGTCTTATTTCTTTGGAAAAATCACTTAAAATCTATTATCTGGTTAATTTTAGGTATATAGCATATTATAAAATATATTGCATTTCTCAATATTTTAAAGATCACGAGAAATTTGCAAGCATGAAATAAAGAATTCTCCCAACCCTTCATTTGGTATGTTAATTTCATTTTTCATTAATTATTTATTTACTTTACGACAAGATCACAGCTTTCCTTCCCTCCACTCTTCCTAGTACCTCATATCCCCTCTTCTAGAGTCCCCCTCCCTTTATCCTCAGAAAAAGGGAGGCCTCTCATGTTTATCAACATGCCTTGCCATATCAAAATGTAATAGGCACATCTCCTATTGAGGCTGCACAAGGCAGCCCAATTAGGGAAAATGGATCCAAAGGTAGGTAACAGAGTCAGAAACATCCCCTACTCCAGATGTTAGGGAACTAAAGACCATGAAGACCAAGCTACACATCTGCTACATATATGTAGATGTACATGCTTTCTGACTGGTGGTTCAGGCTTTGTGAGCCCCAATAGTCCAAGGTTAGTTGATTCTATAGGTTTTCTTTTGGAATCCTTAGCATCTCTGGCTCTTTCAATACTTTGTCCCCTTCTTCTACAAGATTCATCAAGCTCTGCCTAGTGTTTGGCTGTTGGTCTCTGAATATGCTTCCATCAGATACTGGGTGAAGCCTCTCAGAAGGCAGTTATGCTCAGATCCTGTCTGCAGATTTATCAGAATATGCTTAATAGTGTCAGTGGTTGGCTCTCTCTCATAAGATAGGTCTTAAGATGAGGCAGTCATTGGTTGACCATTCTCTCAATTTCTGCTACATCTTTATTTCTTTGTCCTGCTATAACAAAGTACCTGTAACTAGATGACTTATACAACAAATACATACTCTCTCACAGTTCAAAATTGTCTTAAAGGTAGACATGAATTTGATTTCAATGTGAAGGAAGACATGGTGGTTTGAATATGCTTAGCCCAAGGATTAGCACTATTAGGAAGTGTGCCCTTTTTGGAGTAGGCGTGGCCTTGTTGGAGGAAGTGTGTCACTGTGGAGGTGAATTTGAGATCCTCCTTCGAACTGCCTGGGAGCCAGTTATTTCCTATTTGCCTTTGGAACAAGATTTATAACTCTCAGCTCCTCTGGTGCCATGCCTGCCTAGACACTGCCATATTCGTGCCTTGATGATAATAGACTGAACGTCTAAACCTGTAAGCCAGACCAAATTAAATGCTATCCCTTCCAAAAGTTGCCTTGGTCGGGGTATCTCTTCACAACAATGAAACCTTAACTAAGACAGAGTGTGTAAGTGGGCATAGTTCTTTCCAAGTGCTATGAGAATGGACCATTTTCCTTCCTGTGCCCTTGGTTTGTAAATGGTACCCTCCCCCAGCCTCTTCACATCCTTGCCCTTTTATTCATAACTCTATGTTCACTTTCCTCTTCTTATGAGGACGGCAGGTATAATATGTTAAGAGTGACCCTAGTAGCCTCGCTTTAATAAGAGTAGCTGAGATTTCAACTACAAATAAAGCCACACTTTGGATCACTGAGGTTTAGGACTTTAGTTCATGATGTTACCTGGAGCACATGGATCTCTGACATTTATTTCTTTCTTCACTTCCCACTGTCCATCATTGCCATTCATCATTTAGTCATTTGAGAAAAGCAATGATATAATGTCTCCTATGCCTCCATAATCCTTCAATGTGCTTTTACCCCAGTCATAAGACTTCTCTTATATCACTACTATATTGACCTCCAAGCAGATATCAACTTTATATCACACCAACATTCTCTGTGTGCCTCATGTAATTTTTACACACTGTCTTAACAGAATGTCCTTTACTGTTACCACAAAGGATATAATTTATGTATATTTGTTTATCATTTATGTATATTATGTATGATATTTATATATTACATCTTTAGCTCAAAATAGGCTTTCTTTGATGTTTAGATTCTTCACATTATAACAACCGTATTCTTAATTATTTTTATTATGCATATGTGTATGCCATATGTGTGCATTTATGGAGGCCAGAAAAAGACATCAGATCCCATAGAGCAGGAGTTACAGGCCATTGTGAGCCACCGGACATGGATGATGGGAAAAGAAATTGGGTCCTCAGAAGAGCAGTAAGTACTATTAACCCTGGAGCTATCTCCTTAGTCCACTGGACAACTTTTAACAATACAATGCACTCCATACATCTTTGTAGGACAACTGTTAATTGTAGTCTGCCTCAGCCTTGTCTGTAGGGACACAGAGGTCAAATCTCCTTGATAGAAAAATAGAGTTTGGACTGTGCTTTTTTTTTTTTTTTTTTTTTTTTTCTAAATGAACCTAATTCAAGGACTGATGGTATTCACTAGTTCTCATACTGCTCTTGTCTTTCTGAGAAACCTAGCCATGTTTCTAATGATTGTATTTCTCCTTTGTAAATATTAAAACCTTGGGCAGTATAGTAGTTTACCTCAGGGTCTCACTTTTGTCAGCCTTCTATCCTCTGCTATACCACCCATGCATGACCACACCTATAATGATTGAGAATCAGTGCTTTGGTATCTGTTACTACCTCTATATTTACTGACATAAAAAAGAAAGTTTCCTCTACTTTGTTTATATTTTATCTAGTTTGTTGATAGAGCTTATTTGCTTGTTGGTTGATATAATCATGGAATTAATGAAATCTGATTAATTAATGAACTGGTATATTATTATTAATATTTAATTTGATTCTCAAATGGCTTCATATTTGATCCCCAGGATAAGTATTAAGTTGCCCAACCCTACCGTGTCTTTCCTCCATGCTTCATTACCAAGTCTACCAAGTGGTAAAGAAAGATCTTTGGTGTTCGTGTCTTAAGTTTGGAATTGGCCATTTATCCAAAGAATCATTACTCCTTTTGCATTCTTATTTTCTTTCATTCATGTGTATGTGGGCACATACATGAATATGCCTGTATAGAGGCTAGAGGTTAGCATCTGGTGTCTTGCTCTACTGCTCTTCATATTACCTCCTGAAAGAGGATACTTTTCTGAAGTTAGAGACTGATGTTTGGGCTGGATTTGAATAGCTAGCAAGATCTCAAGATCTGCTCATCTCCCTTACTCCAGAGTTAGAATTACACATATCTGCTACCACACCCACCTTTGACACTGGAGATCTAAATACAAGTTACTAGACTTGCATAGCAAGCACTTCATCCATGGAGCTCTTTAACTCTCCCTAGACTCTTAGAATTCCTTTGTTTGGGGAGGAAATTTAGAATCCAAAACTGTGCATATGTTTAATGAGCGTATTGCTATTGTTCTGTCATTTGAATATGAACTCAAAATGGACAACAATCTCTCTATATATATCTATCTCTGTATATGCATATGTTTATATATAATAAAACAAATGCATACATATACATTTATAAATATATATTTGAATTTGCAAATACAACTTAGCTATACCAGCTATAATACATATATGAATTTACAACCTCTATTTATAATAATGTCTACATCTGTTGTCACTTTTATAGTTGTTTCTATATAACACTTAGTGTTAGTTGTCAATTTGACCAGATCTATAATTATTTGGGAAGTCAACATCTGAGCAAACCTGTGAGAGATTATCTTTATTAGGTTAACTGAGGTGAAAATAACAATCCTAAATGTGGAGAGCACTATTTAATATGCTGGTTCCTGACATGAGAGACCATTTTGTGAAAATGTGAAGGAGAAGGCTTAGTTGCAATGGAGACATCAAAATATTAGAGATTTTCAGGATCATATGTCATGTGCCAACAGAAGACTTGATGTGGCTGGGAGCTGACCCAAGAGACACACTATGTGATGTAGGTAGCATAGAAGAATAGATGGGACTTCTCAGGCCCTTTTGAAGGCCAGATCATTCTTCATGAGCCTCAGATGCTATATAGGAAGGTACAGCATTTGGTATTTGTCCTGCTGTATTTTGATTGTTTTCTGACTTGTTAATTCTTTGATGCCCATATTCTCCCTTGCATGGAATAAGGATATTTAATTTGTGTTATCATATGTGGGAAATACATAACTTTTACATTTTATTTTATAGGAATCCACTGTATGGAGATTTTAGACTTTTAAAATATTAGAAATGTTAATGGCCATCGAGACTCTTAAAGTTGTACTGTATTTTACATTTTGAGATAAATATGAGATCCTGGAGACAAGTAGTAAATGATTATGGTTCAAAAGTGATGTGTTTTGGTGTCAAGTAGACAAGGAGTGGCAAAGGTTAGTCTTAATTGTCAAATTGATAAAAATCTAGAATTATCTGGAAGATAGTCCACTGATCATGTCTGTGAGGGGTTTTCTTAATTGGGTGAACTGAGTTAGAATGACTTAGCCTGACTGTGGGCAGCAGTATTTCATGAGCTGGGCCCTAGACTGAATGAGAAGGACAAAGGAAGGAGAGCAGCAATTACCCTTTTCTGATGATTTTCTCCAGATCCAGTGTGATTCTAGCTGCCTCAAGTTTCTTCATCTGTTATATCTACCATGATCATGTGATCATGGACTGTAATTTTCAACTTTGAGTAATCCTGAACTGTGAACTGAAAAAAAAACCCATGTCCCTCACTAAATTGTTTTTGTTGGAGTACTTTTAGCACAGAAAAAAAGAAAGAGAGAGTGAAAGAAAGAGAGAGAGAAGAGAGGGAGAGAGAGAGAAAGAGAGAGAGAAAGAAACTAAGACTGTCCTATTCTCTGTAATCTGAGTAAACTTGTGACTCACATGCAGTCTATAAAATGTGTCGGAATGATGGTAAATGATTATAGGGTCCAGGTTGAAACAAACTATTCAGCTTCCATCTTGCTACCTAGGAGTCACAGGAGTCCTAATCTAATTATGCAAGATCAACTTCCCTGAAGACTTAGACGGTTCCAGCATTCTGTTATAGAATCTCACTCACATTCTGTTATAGTGTCTCATCCATTTTTCTCAGGAGACACAGATTCATAGCCTGTGCCTACTGTGCTCACCAAGATTCCTGATGCATAGGACACATGGAAGTAGGTTTTGAATTGATTTATCATACAGCAATAAAATTCTAGGACACCTTACCATTCTACTTCAACACATCAAGGAACTTTCTAGACTTCTTTTTTTTTTTTTTTTTTTTTGATACTTTATTTACATTTCCAATGTTTCCCCTTTTCTGGGTCTCCTCTTTGGAAACCCCCTATCCCCTCCCCATCTCCGCCTCTATGAGGGAATTCCACCTCCCACCCACCCACCCACCCATCCCCATATTCCCACCTTGGCATTCCCCTTTACTGGGGCCTCTAACACCCTCAG
>JAPYYD010003380.1:0-14226 GCA_028551405.1 Uromys caudimaculatus
CTTGTATATTTATGTTCATCTCTTTCTTTAGATTAGGGAAGTTTTCTTCTATAATTTTGTTGAAGATATTTACTGGTCCATTGAGTGGGGAAACTTCATTCTCTTCTATACCTATTATCCTTAGGTTCTGTCTTCTCATTGTGTCCTGGATTTCATGGATGTTTTGGGTTAGGAGCTTTTTGCATTTTGTATTTTCTTTTACTGTTGTGTCAATGTTATCTATGGTATCTTCTGCTCCTGAGATTCTCTCTTCTATCTCTTGTATTCTGTTGGTGATGCTTGCATCAATGACTCCTGATCTCTTTCCCAAGTTTTCTAACTCCAGGGTTGTCACCCTTTGGGATTTCTTTATTGTTTCTATTTCTATTTTTGGCTCCTGGATAGATTTGCTCATTTCCCGTGTCTGTTTGATTATGTTTTCCTGTAATTCTGCCTGTTTGATCGTGTTTTCCTGTAATTCTTTAATGGATTTTTGTGTTTCCTCTTTAAGGGCTTCTGCTTGTTTACTACGGTTCTCTTGTATTTCCTTAAGGGCGTTATTTCTTTCTTTCTTAAAGTCTTCTATCATCATCATGAGAAATGATTTAAATCTGAGTCTTGCTTTTCTGGTGTGTTGGGGTATCCAGGGCTTGCTGTGGTGGGAGAGCAGGGTTCCGATGATGCCAAGTAGCCTCGGTTTCTGTTCCTTATGTTCTTGTCCTTTCCTTTTGCCATCTTCTTAACTCTGATGTTAGCTGGTCTTACTCTGTCTGGCTGTGGTTTGTCCCTCCTGCAGGCCTCTGTATCAATACTCCTTGAAGACCAGCTCTCTCTGAGAGGTATTTGCATTTGGAGAGCTATGGCACATGGTCAGCTCTGGGGTGCAGTAAAAAACCAGAAGGATCTTGTCCCCAGCTGTCCCTTGGTTCCTGTGTCCTGATGGCTCTGCAAGGGTCCCTCTTGATCCAGTGAGTTTGAACAGAAGTGGTGGTTTTGCCTGTGATCGATGGTGTGTCAGCACTCCTGGGATACCAGCTCTCTCCTGGAGCCCTGTGCCCCAGGCTGAGGTCGCCAGGTCCCGGTGAGTAGCAGTGCTTGTCTTAACCCTACTCACGGCTTTTCCATGACCCTGGGAGGGTATCTTTCTCCTGGCACTACTTGGCTATGGAACCCTGGTGACCCAGGCAGAGGTCTCCCGCCACAAATGGAAATTGCCAGGTTCCTGTCCCTGACTTTTTTTCCTCAGTCTCTGTGTCCTGAGGGACTGGGATGCTAGCTTTCTCACGGCACTAATTGGCTATGGGGCCCTGTGGCACAAGCTGAGGTTCCCAGCCACAGATGGAAACCAGAAGGTTCCTGTCCCTGAGTTTTCTTCAGTCCCTGTGTCCCTGGGGTTCCGGGCTTGTCCCGGTGAGCAGTGGTGATCGTCTTATCTCCACTCACAGCTTTTCCATGCTTCTGGGAGAGTAACTTTCTCTTGGTGCTACTTGGCTATGGAACCCTGGTGGCCCAGGCACAGGTCTCCCGGCACAGATGGAAACCGATGAGTATTTTTAAATGCATTCAGATGTCAGTTTCAGATTTTTGAAGGAAAATTGAGAAATGTAATATTTCCGTACAAATACAGAAAAAGAAGGAAGGAAAGAGAGGTGAGTTTGTGGTTCCTATATTTTATAGGAATATCAAAAAATCATGCTGTTGTACACAGCATGAAACTCTCTTGGGAGGTAAATGGGATCAGTGGAGTTCAGTGGGGAGAGAAGGGTGTATGGGAGGAGGTCTGCCCAGTGCAAAGATGTATTTATATGACAATGGCCTCCTGTCCCACACTCCCATGCTCAAGGAACTTTGACATCGTTAAAAAAGTTCTGAATCTTTGAAAAAGTCTTCTCATTTGACATGTACGAGTGCATGTGTTTCTGTGACTGCATGTATGCTTTTCTATGATTGCATGTATGCAAGCCCACAGAAGCCAGAAGAGTGCATTGGATCCCCTGTACCCAGGTTGTGCATGGTTGTGAGCCACCATGTGGGCGCAGGGAATTGATCCCAGGCCCTCTACAAGAGCAGCCAGTGCCCTCAGCAGCTGAGCCCTTTCTCAGGACCATTTTTGTTCTCTTGCTGATCAGAGTAGGCCATTGTAGAAACCACAAGAGTGTCCAATGCTACTCAGTAGAAAGTTTCCACCTGGGTTATTGGACACAACCTGGTAGTGAGTGTCCTTTATTTCTGTCCCCTTAATTCAATTATTATATCAAAACCATCAAATATGAGCAACCTCAGGTGATGGCCACACTTATTTTGGCTACAGCTGTGCAATTCCCCTGACAGCTCAGTGCGGATTGCTGGATTTGTATCCCAAGATACAGGTGGGCTGACCACTGTGTGAGGTCTCAAGGCCCGAAGTCTTCCTAACTCAGGCCTCCCATGGGATACCATGCTGTCTGGCAGCTGGGACAGCTGTGGTCTGACGTCTCCACTGCAGGGTGGTAGAGACCCAGCAGAAGGCTTCTGAGACCCTGGCCTTAGAAGCCAGTCATGCAGCATGTCAGTAACAAAAGGCCAAAGGCCTCAAGGGGAGGGAAGCACAATCCACCTGGTGTTGGGCAGTAGAAGATTCTAGAAGAAATGCTCTTGTCCAGCCTACTCTTGGTATACTAACAGAACTGTAAGTGCCTTGTCTGGAAAACGTAGTTTTTTGTTTTTAACTGAGGCTTGCTAAACTGTGCTCCCTAGAACACATATTCTGAGGAGGAATAAATATCTTTAACATCAGGTTAATTAACATAAATGGGGAGTGCCTGAAAGCTTCTTCTCAAGGATGTGATGCTACCTCCTGTGGCCACGAGAGGGAGGCAGTTCTCCATGTTTGCAAAAGGAGGCTCTCCCTGACCTGTGTGCTGGCATCTGTGACCTTTCACACAGGGATGGGTGTTGGGGTCCTACTGCAGTGAGCTCAACAGACAGCATTGGGGGGCAGGGCCTTCATTTCTACCTCTGATGCTTCTGATAGGCTGTGGAAATAAAATCAGAGTGTAGCTTCCCAGGTCCCTGATTCTCTGCAGAGCAAGGGGCCCTGCCTCTGTGGTAGGTGCCCCATGCCACCTCCTGCAGAAGCATGGGCCAAAGCAGGACTGACTACAGTTCCTTTTCTGGGGCAGAGGGTGGTAGAGGGCAATTAATGGAAGGTCTTCAGAGGCTCATTTGCAGACAGCTTTAGCTTTACCTGGGAATGCTGGGGCTTGTCCCATGTTCAAGGACATCCACGGCCTGTTTGTATTTTTGGTGACAGTGGATGACAGCCCCTGTCCAACCTGTGTTCACACAGAGACCATGTTCCCTTAAACAGGGTGTGTCTAAGACATCAACTCCATCTTGTCTGGCTCTTCCTCTTTTCCTAGTTGAGCCAGGGAAGCCTGAGTGAGCACCCCAGGGACAAGGTTGGCGCTTCTCTGTCCCAGGATGCCACAGCCAAATCTGCTTTTCTCCTCACACCCCAGCTCCTGAAGTTCTTCTTCTGTTCACCTGACATCCCCTGAGGGCAAATAGGCAGGGAAGCACCCAGGGGCCATTAGAGTTAGAGCCTGGGCTCTGGCAGCCTTAACACCCTAGACTGTGGCCACCCAGTTTCCATGGGCCTGTTTGAGAAAAGTCAAAAACAGAGAAAGACTGGGTATGGTGAGGAATGCCTTTTAACCAACACTAAGGAGGCAGAGGCAGGTGGATGCCTGGGAGTTCATGTGCAGCTTGTTTCCATAATCAATCCCAGGAGGGTCAGCATACATAACAGAGCAGCTCTGTCTCAAAATCAAAACAGAAGAAAGAAGCAAACAAACAAAGACGAACAAAGGAAGGAGATTCTGTCCAAGTGGACTCATGGGGAAGAGGAGCAAATAATGGGATCCAAGGTCACCCCCCTCTCCTTAGTGCCCTCACCTGAGGGTTCCTTTGCAATAGAAAGCAAGAAGTGAGCAAAACTAAGCAGTGCTGAGTGAGGTGAGGTCAGGCCCACACTGAGCCATCATGACCTCTGCTCCAGTGCCTCCTGGCAGGTAATCTGAGGAGTGACCAGAACTCTGGGAGGCTTCTATGGGAGCCAAGGTTTGCCTCCTGCCAGCCTCATAGTAGCCACTCTGCATGCAGGGAATTCCCGAAGGGATTCCAGTTGTTTCTGGTGAGTCTGCTTTGGTTTCCAGGAATCCAATGGGAGGGACACAGTGGCTCTTGGGAGTATCTTCACCTTTTCCAGGTCAGTTTTATTTCCCCAGTCTTGCTTTGTCCACCTCAGTCTTGAGTGAAGACACCCATGTCCAAAATAACAACAGAAACGGAAAAGAAGCAGGACCCAGGAATAGTGTAAATTTATTTACTTTTAATATAAATCTGTTATAAATTAATCAGGCAGCTGTATTTCTTCAACTTCAGTAGTCCTGAACAACCATACAGAGAGGTAAGATTTCTTAAAATAGCCTTGATACAAAGACTGAGCAAATATTATTACTCCATTCTAAACCTCTAAGCTCTTCAGGATTCCTCCCAGACAATATCTCCACATTACTTGCAATTTTTATCCTTTCTTGATCCAACTCTCTTCTCCTGATGCTTTTGGACCTCTCCAGATGGCTCCACTCCTTCACTTCCTGTCTCTTTCTCCACCATCCTAGAAGAGAAAGTCCCACTTTACTCTAAAGCTCTGTATTGGCTCATTGGCTTTTACTGGAAAGGCAGAGAATCAATGAGGAGCAATGTTTACACAAACTTGAAACAGGAGTTTCTAAGAATAATTCTAAGAGACCTATGTCCGGATTGAACCCAGAGAGTGGCATAGAGAAAGCAGCATTTGAAATAACACATGGGTCATCTTTACACAGGGGACAGAAACAGTACCCCTACAGGTTAGAGCACATTCACGTTCTTCCCAGGCACCCACACACAAGAGCCTTTGCTCTACACTTTTTTGGTTTTAACTATTGTTGAAAGGGCTGGCACTGTTGTCTCCATTTTGTTGTTTTCTTGGAGACAGATTGAGCGGTGAAGCATGTGTTGGCTTCAAAACCTTAGTGCTTCCCTCTGCCCCAGCTTGTCAGTTTCCATACAGTTATGCTCCTTAGTACCTTGTCAACCTGATGCAGCATCTGGGAAGTTAGGCTTGATAGTCATCAGAGAGGGGAGCTCATCTGAGAAAATATTGCCATTGGGGTTTCTTTTGAGTCATTGATCACCTCTAGAATGGTGGGAAAGCCTGCCAGTTCTTTATGATAACCTTCTGTTTAAACATGATAGAGTGTGTACACACAACTTTGGGATCAGGGCAGGAGAGAATGGTGAACACCATTACAGTTCAGCTGACTTTATCCTTCTCTGCATGTTTCTGCTGTCCAGTCAGACAGAGAAGATGCCCAGAAAGTAGAGTCCTCTGTCCATGATCCTTGATTTGTCTCATCTAAAATCTGTATCGCTAACTGTTAGGGACACTGCTGAGACCAGGACTAACAGGTCACTATCATATAGTTTATATTGTTCTCAGACGTTGGTGTTTGCCCATTTTCTGCCATACCAGCTGCCTGCTTTCCCTGCTTTCAGAGTGGCCTGCGAGGGTCCCACTTCTGTGATTGACCTGTTTGGCTCAGAGATGCAGTCCACAGGTAGCCATGAGTACCATGTGACACATGAGAATTGACCTATATGATTTAAGATGAGTAAACGATTCATTTTTATTAATATCCAAACATAAGTAAAAACCCAACAATGAAAACAACTGTATGAAAGAATGCAACAAAATAAAAGCAGATATTCTCTCTAAAAAAAGGAAGAACAGCTTAGGCGGTGAACCACAGCTGAGTGGTTAACTCAGCAGATAATTCTCCTAACATATGTCAACCTCAGACAGAGGGAAAAGAACTGGTGCACCTAACTGCACAACAGCAGGTAGAAATAGGTGCCTGGCAGCTGAACTATCTCCGGGCACATCTGCAGCCACATCTGCAGCCAGCCCTACAGGCACCTCTGCAGGCAGCACTGCAGGCACATCTGCGGACACACCTGCAGCCACATTTGCAGGCACATCTGCAGGCACATCTGCAATTATATCTGCAGCCTCAACTGCAGGGACACCTGTAGTGGACATCTGCAGTCATATCTACAGCACACGTGCAGCCACATCTAGAGGTGACTGTGTATCAGCTGATGTGGGCAGGGCTTGATCTAAAGTCAGAATCCGCACTGGTTCAGTTTCTGGCACAAAGGGATCCAGAACTGCTGATTCCTTGAGCTCCGTGTCCTCTGGTGGGTGCAGGTCTCCCTGGGGCTCTGCCACAGAAGTTGACCTCCGAGCCAGAGTCACTTGCATCTCCCAGGGATCCTGCACTGAGGGCTCAGGAGTTGTTGCACAATCTCAGGGCAGAAGGAGATGGACTTTAGTGGAGACAGCCTAGAAGCTTCCAGAATGGGCTGAGCTTCCCCTAAATGGCCTGGATGTTCATACAGGGCCTGTGCATACCAGAGAATCCCCAGGCCTCTCCTCACAGTGGGACATATTACCTGACTCCAGTCCATCCCTTGCTTCCGACCAAAGCTCTGGATAATTCCCTGGTAGAAGACATCACCAATACCCCCTCCTATCTTGCCAGTCAGCCCACCCCAGGCCTGCTCACCTTTCTGAAGGTTTAGCTTTCAGGCCTCCTGCTCCTCGAGTGCCGAGAGCAGCACCATGGTTTCAAAATTGATTTCTGAGGAAGGCATGTGGAACCTCATATAGTCCATCAGCCGCCTCACGATGTCCATGTCTGGGGATTCACAAAAATCCTGGGGGAATGTGTGAAACCAGTCGAAGAGAAAGCTGAATACAGCGCTGCAGGGAAGAGGAGGCGGGAGGGAGGTGGAGTCAGAAGCCTGGCCTTGCTTCACTAGCACAGCTGTGGGCCCCATCAGAGGAGGCAATGGCTGCCAGCCTGTGTGCTGATGGGCACAGTGGTCAGGAGTGTGGGGCTGCGTCCAGAGGGCTCCAGACACTCCTGTCCCTTGGAGGACAGAAGGGGCTCACTGGGCTGGGCTGTAGTGGGGATGGATTCTCCCTCGGCCCTTCGGATTCCATCCTTCCCTCTGCTCCTCAGAACCAAGGAGCCCATTGGAGACCTCCGTTTTTATTTCACCTGCAAGTGACATCTGAGGTACCATCCTAGTAGGAATCCCCAAATCAGAGCACCTGGCAAGTATTTAGTCCACAGCACTAGCCCCCCACGCCCATCCCACTGTACAGGTAGGCCTGTCTCTCCCTCTTCACATGCCCACTCCACTTCACAGATAGGCCCTTCTCTCCAACTTCTAATTCTCCTGAACCCCCACTGTACAGAGGGGCTCTTACCTCCATTTCACCTGAAGCCAACTCACCTTTTTGTTTGCTGGTCCTCTACAGAGTCAGGCTGGAAGGATCCATACCTGTGGCATTCCAAGAAGGTGTCACACCCAAGGCCCTGCTTTCTCAAACTACTTATAGATCTACAGGGAGCTAGTGGAGTCTAAAGACTCTAGAAAGGGAGCACAGACCCTGGGAGCTCTCTGCACTGTTCTGACTTCCATGCTGAGGTCATGGGTCTTCAGAGATGTTCCCACAATGGGTGGAAGCCTAGGTGCTCCCTGCCAGGGCCCTTGGTTGTTTCCAGGCCTCTCGGGTGGGCCCCTAGGGAGCCTGAGCTGATTCCATTAATCCCATATAGGTCAGATACTGTCTAGACCTATTTATACAAATAGGAAAAGAGCTCCGTCCCAGGCATAAGAAAGGGTAGTGTTTGAAACCCCCTGAGGACAGTGAAGACACAATTAGAGTCCCACACAACCCTTATTTGGCCATGTCACTTTGCAGGTTCAGACCCAGGACCAACACTGCCTGGGTACAACCATACTTGTTCTATGGAGCACAGAGTCCTGGAGTAGAGCAGAGCCCTCCTAACCCTATGTTGGATGTAGCCAATCACGTTTTCATTATCAGGTCCAGTACCTCCCAGGTGGTAGCATACTTGTAGTAGACAGCAAGAAAAGGCTAATAGAGAAGTCGTCCTGGATCTGAGCAGCAGCTGGTATATAGTGGACCATCTGGTCAATGAACTCTGGGCTGTTATAGGTGAACCTGGGAGGCCTGTACACAGGGCGTGGCTCCTGTTTATTCTGAGGAGAGACCTAAGAAGGCAGCAGGTTTTAAATGTAGAAACTCTGAGAGACATCAGCAATACATTACCATACACTGAAGAGTGAGCATAAAGAATGTTCCTGAGTCTCACAGGAACAGGCACCCAGGCAGGGACCTTGGGGGATGAGGGGGACCAATGAGAAAGTTCCCTGCTACAGGCTGGCCAGTGTTACCTGGGGATCCCTATGGAAAACATGACAGAAATGTGTCACAGATCGTATCCCATGACTCAAAAGATGGCAAAGGTAGCCAAGGAAGCCAATGAGACAACTCATGACTGTATTGGTGCCTGAGCCCCTGGAAGTCTGGAAGCAGGAGGACATCCTGCTCCCTCAGTCGCCTCCGGACAAGTAAGTCAGTTAAGGTAAGGCTACTTACAGTTGGCCTCTGGTTACCTGGTAACCAGGACTCCAGGTTCCATCTGATGCATTAAGCAAGTGGGGTCACTTCCTGAGGTCCTCCAGCCTTAACCCCTGTACATAGGCTTTCTCTATGGGTTCCCAGCACTGCCCATTGCTGTCCTTCTTTCTTCCATGTGTATAACCGGACACAGTGGCATCCATAAACTCATGCTGCTACACTGACCTGGGAAGTCTGGCTTCAGGGAGACCCTCAGGTTTGAGAAGGCAGGCAGAAGCTTCAAAATAATCCCCTCTGTATCACAAGCATTCCAGAAAAAAGCAGGTTTCTCTTAGGGTCTTCTAGCCGTCCTGACCTGTTCCCTGAAGATCATTCCTGCATGGGCTTCCTAGTATGTCATCATGTGTGTATGATCACAGATGCCCTGTCCCTGGTAAATTCCTAATACTAGAGGTGAAGGAACATATAGGCACTTGTGCCCATGAACACAAATGTGCACACAAAAGTATATGCACACACAAACACACACACACATACACCCAGTCTCAGGAGCTTGTCAGTGTAGAAAGGCCTCTCCTAGGTCGGCAATAGGGTTATTTGGTTGAGGTTAATGTTGGGGTATTGAACTTTAGCAAAGTGTAAACCTTCATCTTTAATGGCACCTTTCTCTTAGGGAGTGGGTGAGGCTCCTCTCCTTTTCTATTCATTCAGGTGTTTGTCCCCATTGGGCTTCCACCGGCAACAATGTGCTTCTTCTGTGTTCCCCATACAATGGGTGACTGTGTACTGGTTTGCTGCCTGTCCAATGCTGCTCAAAACAACATTCCCTACCTTGAGGATAAACTGTGTAAGAACATTAAGACTTTGGAAGTGTTTCCTCATCCTAATTCTTTGATGAATACTTTAAAATGCATTCATATGTCAGTTTTAGATTGTTGAATGAAAAATGAGAAAGTAATCCTACAGTACAAAAACAGACAAAGAAGGAAGGAAAAGGAGAGGAGTTTGTGGTTCTTATATTTTATAGGAATATCAAAAAATCATGCTGGTGTATTCAGCATGAAACTCTCTTGGGAGGTAAATGGGATCAGTGGAGCTCAGTGGGGATAGAAGGGTGCATGGGAGGGGTCTGCCCAGTGCAAAGATGGATTTATATGACAATGGCCTCCTGTCTCACATTACCATGCAGAAGGAACTTTAACATAGTTAAAAATGTTTTGATTCATTGAAAAAGTCTTCTCATTTGACATGTACAAGTGCATGTGTTTCTATGGCTGCATGTATGCTTTTCTATGATTGCATGTATGCAAGCCCACAGAAGCCAGAAGAGTGCATTGGATCCCCTGTACCCAGGTTCTGCATGGTTGTGAACCACCATGTGGGTGCAGGGAATTGATCCCAGGCCCTCTACAAGAGCAGCCAGTGCCCTCAGCAGCGGAGCCATTTCGCAGGACTAATTTTGTTCTCTTGCTGGTCAGAGTACGCCATTGTAGAAACCACAAGAGTGTCCAGTGCTACTCAGTAGATAGTTTCCAGCTGGGTTATTGGACACAACCTGGTAGTGAGTGTCATTTATTTCTGTCCCCTTAATTCTACTGTTATGTCAAAACCATGAAATATTAGCAACCTCTGTTGATAGCCACAATGATTTTGGCAATGGCTGTGCAATTTCCTTGATCGTTCTTTGGAGATTGGTGGGACTGTATCCTAGGATACAGGTGGGCTGCCCACTGTGTGAGGTCTCATGGCCTGAAGTTTTCCTAACTCATGACCGCTAAGGGATGCTATGCTTTCTGTCAGCTGGGACAGCTGTGGTCTGAAGGCCCCACAGCAGGGTGGTGGAGACCCAGAAGAAGGCCTTGCAGAGCCTGGCCTTAGAAGCCAGTCATGCAGCAGGTCAGTATCAAAAGCCCAACAGCCTCAAGGGGAGGGAAGCACAATCCACTTGGTGTTGGGCAGTAGAAGATTCTAGAAGAAATGCTCTTTTCTGGATATACTAATAGAACCTGAAGTACTTGGTCTGGAGAACATATGTTTTTTTATTTTTAACTGAGCTTTGCTAAATTGTGCTCCCAATAAATTACAGAAATTCTGTCCAAGGAGCAATGTGAAGAGGAATATGTATCTTTAACAGAAGGTTAATTGACAAAAATGGGGAGTGCTTGTGGGCCTCTTCTCAAGGATGTGATGCTGCATCCTGTGGCCACGAGAGGGCGGCGGTTCTCCATGGTAGCACAAGGAGGCCCTCCCTGATCTGTGTGCTGGCATCTCAATGACCTTTCACACAGGGATGGGTGTTGGGGTCCAACTGCAGTGAGCTCAACAGATAGCATTGGGGGGCAGGGCCTTCATTTCTACCTCTGATGCTTCTGATAGGCTGTGGAAATAAAATCAGAGTGTAGCTTCCCAGGTCCCTGATTCTCTGCAGAGCAAGGGGCCCTGCCTCTGTGGTAGGTGCCCCATGCCACCTCCTGCAGAAGCATGGGCCAAAGCAGGACTGACTACAGTTCCTTTTCTGGGGCAGAGAGTGGTAGAGGGCAATTAATGGAAGGTCTTCAGAGGCTCATTTGGAGACAGCTTTAGCTTTACCTGGGAATGCTGGGGCTTGTCCCATGTTCAAGAACATCCACGCCCTGTTTGTATTTTTGGTGACCTTGGATGGCAGCCCCTTTCCAAACTGTGTTTATACAGAGACCATGTTCCCTTAAACAGGGTGAGTCTGAGACATCAACTCCATCTTGTCTGGCTCCTCCTCTTTTCCTAGTTGAGCCAGCAGAACTTGAGTGGGCAACCCAGGGACAAGTTTGGCGCTTCTCTGTCCAAGGATGCCACCAGCCAAATCTGCTTTTCTCCTCACACCCCAGCTCCTGAAGTTCTTCTTCTGTTCACTTGATATCCCCTGAGGGCAAATAGGCAGGGAAGCTCCCAGGGGCCATTAGGGTCAGAGCCTGTGCTCTGGCAGCCCTAACACCCTAGACTGTGGCCACCCATTTTCCATGGTCCTGTTAGACAAATGTGAGAAGCAGAGAAAGACTGGGTATGGTGAGGAATGCCTTGTAACCAACACTAAGGAGGCAGAGGCAGGTGGATGCCTGGGAGTTCATGTGCGGCCTGTTTCCATAATCAATCCCAGGAGAGTCAGCATACATAACAGAGCAGTTCTGTCTCGAAATCAAACAGAAAAAAGAAACAACAAACAAACAAAGACGAACAAAGGAAGGAGATTCTGTCCAAGTGGACTCATGGGGAAGAGGAGCAAATAATGGGATCCAAGGTCACCCCCCTCTCCTTAGTGCCCTCACATGAGGGTTCCTTTGCAATAGAAAGCAAGAAGTGTGCAAAACTAAGCAGTGCTGAGTGAGGTGAGGTCAGGCCCACACTGAGCCATCATGGCCTCTGCTCCAGTGCCTCCTGGCAGGTAATCTGAGGAGTGACCAGGACTCTGGGAGGCTTCTATGGGAGCCAAGGTTTTCCTCCTGCCAGCGCCAGGCTTCAGCCCAGCCCTTCTGCATGCAGGGAATTCCGGAATGGATTCCAGTTGTTTCCGGTGTGTCTGCTTTGGTTTCCAGGTATCCAATGGGAGGGGCACAGTGGCTCTTTGGAGTATCTTCACCTTTTCCAGATCAGTTATATTTCCCCATTCTTGTTTTGTCCACCTCAGTCTTGAGCGAAGACACCCATATCCAAAATAACAACAGAAACGGAAAAGAAGCAGGATCCAGGGATAGTGTAAAATTAATCATTTTTAATATAAATCTCAGTTATTAATTAGTCTGTCAGCTGTATTTCTTCAATTTCAGTAGTCCTGAACTACCCCATAGAGAAGTAAGATTTCTTAAAATAGCCTTGAGACAAAGACTGAGCAAATATTTTTATTACATTGTAAACCTCTAAGCTCTTCAGGATTTCTCCCAGACAATATCTCCACATTACTTGCAATTTTTATCCTTTCTTGATCCAACTTTCTTTTCCTGATGCTTTTGGACCTCTCCTGATGGCTCCACTCCTTCACTTCCTGTCTTTTTCTCCACCATTCCTAGAAGAGAAAGTCCCAGTTTAATCTCTCTAAAGCTCTGTATTGGCTCATTGGCTTTTACTGGAAAGGCAGAAAATTAATGAGGAGCAATGTTTACACAAACTTGAAACAGGAGTTTCTAAGAATAAACCTAACAGACCTATGTCCGGATAGAACCTAGAGAATGGGATAGAGAAAGCAGCATTTGAAATAACACATGGGTAATCTTTACACAGGGGACAGAAACAGTACCCCTACAGGTTAGAGCACATTCATGTTCTACACAGGCACCCACAAACAAGAGCCGTTGCTCTACACTTTTTTGGTTTTAATTACTGTTGAAAGGGCTGGCACTGTTGTCTCCATTTTGTTGTATTCTTGGAGAGGGATCGAGCTGTGAAGCATGTGTTGGCTTTAAAACCTTAGTGCTTCCCTCTGCCCCAGCTTGTCAGTTTCCATACAGTTATGCTCCTTAGTTTCTTGTCAACCTGATGCAGCATCTGGGAAGTTAGGCTTGATAGTCATCAGAGAGGGGAGCTCATCTGAGAAAATATTGCCATTGGGGTTTCTTTTGAGTCATTGAACACCTTTAGAATGGTGGGAAACCCTGCTAATTCTTTATGATAACCATCTGTTTAAACATGATAGAGTGTGAATACACAAAACTTTGGAATCAGGGAAGGAGAGAATGGTGAACACCATTACAGTTAAGCTGACTTCATCCTTCTCTGCATGTTTCTGCTGTCCAGTCAGACAGAGAAGAAGCCCAGAAAGTAGAGACCTCTGTCCATGATCTCCGATATGGCTCATCTAAAATCTGTATCGCAAACTGTTAGGGACACTGCTGAGACCAGGACTACCAGGTCACTATCACATAGTTTATATTGTTCGCAGCTGTTGGTATTTGCCCATTTTCTGCCATACCAGCTGCCTGCTTTCCCTGCTTCGAGAGTGGCCTGCGAGGGTCCCACTTCTGTGATTGACCTGTTTGGCTCAGAGATGCAGTCCACAGGTAGCCATGAGTACCATGTGACACATGGGAATAGACCTATATGATTTAAGATGAGTAAACGATTCATTTTTATTAATATCCAAAGATAAGTAAAAACCCAACAATGAAAACAACTGTATGAAAGAATGCAACAAAATAAAAGGAGATATTCTCTCTAAAACTAGGAAGAACAGCTTAGGCCTTGACCACGGCTGGGTGGTTAATTCAGCAGATAATTCTCCTAACTATATGTCAGCCTCAGACAGAGGGAAAAGAAGTGGTGCACCTAACTGCACAACAGCAGGTAGAAATCGGTGCCTGGCAGCTGAACTCATTGCGGCCTCATCAGCAGCTATATCTACAGCCACACCTGCAGCCAGATCTCCAGCCACATTTGTAGCTGCAGCTGCAGGCACGTCAGCAGTCACATCTGCAGGCACATCTGCAGGCACACCTGCAGCCACATTTGCAGCCACTCCTGGAGGGACATGTGCAAGGACATCTGCAGTCACATCTGCAGCCACACCTGCAGCCACATCTACAGGTGACTGTGTATCAGCTGATGTGGGCAGGGCTTCATCTAAACTCAGAATCAGCACTGGTTCAGCTTCTGGCACCAAGGGATCCAGAACTGCTGATTCCACGAGCTCCGTGTCCTCTGGTGGGTGCAGGTCTCCCTGGGGCTCTGCCACAGAA